>MJUU01006315.1:18747-29316 GCA_002080025.1 Modiolus philippinarum
AAACTTAACAATATAAGGATCAATGATACATTAACAGCAGTGTAAAAAACAAAATTAAGATGAAGGATTTCTGATCAAACCATGTGGTCCTTCAATAAACAGTCAACATGCCACGATATTTTGAGAGAGATTTAATTTGATCTAAGTTTTGAAATTCTAAAAGTATTATCAAATATGTTCACAGAACTAGTCTCATTATCTATAGCATTATATAATATCATTATATAAAAGCATAGAGACAATGGATGTAAAATACATAAAAAAATATGTTTTGCACTACATCAATCAATAACAATTGTGTACACAAAATTAGAAAAAAAACCTGGCAAAATTACTATGGCTATATCGAGAATGTCATACAAATCTGACAAAATTACTAAATAACAAAAATCTGAATTTCTGTTGTCTTTTATCAAAAATATCTAGGGTAAATATTTCAATGCTTGCATTGAATCTTGAAAAAAAAAATAACTGGAGTGATTTCATATTTTGTTGTAACTGAATTGTCTGGTTTTCCACCAATACATAATGTACATAAGTTATATCTATTTTGCAAANAATGAGTCAAATTTGCCATTTTTTCAGAAAATGTGCAATTTGTCCCATTTTCTACACTGAAAAACTCTGCAATCGTACATCAATACTTGAGTAATCTTCCTTTTAACAGTTAACCTATATCCATAGAACATTTCAACAAAAAATAATGTGAATTTACGCAAATTGATTTTTTGAGGCCAAATAAGGCCCTTAACGCACCTACTCCTTTCACTGAATTGAAAAATAAGAATCAGATACTGAAACAATATTGAGTGTTTGTCTCCATTCTCAAAGTACAATGGGTGCAAGTTTTGTTGTTTATCTATCCTAATAAGTTTTCAATTTGAATATTCTGCTTTGATCATGAAGTCTGAAAAATGCCAGGATCAAAGGATAAAATTATATATGCATATAAAATTGTCAGCAAATATAAAAGGAGTAGTTCACGCAATTTATGTTCAGTTTATTGACCAAAAACTGAATGGTCCAATCTTTGCACTGAATATTAGGATACAATAAAAAATATATTCCTGGATTCTCATCCATTCCCAACCAAATTTTTGAGAAATTTTTTTATTTTTGGTTTTTGGCTAATTTCTTTAAACTTCCTACAGATTTTTACTAAATATTGGAATAAATATAAAAATAAAATTTGCCTGCCCCATCCCCCACCCCCTTCCCCCATGCCAGGGAATATTTTGAATTAAGGCTTATCAAAAATGTGAAAAATTCAGTGATTGCATACTTCTTTTTCCCAAATTAGGGTTTCAGAGTTCCTGTATGTTTGTTCCAGTGAAACATGTGGACTCGGAACACATATATCAAGCATGAATTTTAGGCATTCAAGATAATTTGATTTATTTTTGATAAAAAGCTTCCAAAATTTCTTTTGCAATGTCACATTAACAACACCACTAAAAATAAACAGCTGCGCCAAGTGGCATGATACGCCCGTCATCACTTATGTAATTAAGGTAAGGGGTTCTCATTTTAGAATGAACCTTTAACTGGCTATTAAGCTTGATATCTCTACATAGTTTGAAGAAAGATTGTCAAGTAAAGCCAATATGTTTAAAATTGCCTTAAAATTGAAAAATAAAGTCCCATAACTCTTGCAAGAAAAATCGAAATTTCAAGAAAAAGTAAACAGATCGTCAGGCCATCATACCCAATACCTCTACATATTTTGAAGTGAATGGGCCAAATGGTTCTCAAGTTGGAGAGCGACATGTGAAAAATTGCCTTAAAATTGAGGAATAAAGTCCCATAACTCTTGCAAGAAAAATCGAAATTTCACGAAAAAGTATACAGATCGTCAGGCCATCATACCCAATACTTCTATAAAGTTTGAAGTGAATTGGCCAAAGGGTTATCAAGTTAGAGCGTGACATTTGAAACGGACGGACAGACGGACGGACGGACAGACGGACGGACGGACAATCTGACATCGGTATACCATAATACGTCCCGTCATTAGACGGGCGTATAATAGAACAAACATTTGTAACCAATCACAAAATATCTAAAAAATCAAATTGTTTAAAATATGATTAACCAAGGGTGAGATCCAGTTAGGGGGATTGTTTGAGAAAAATCAGCAAGGGAACATAGGCGCCACAATTTTTTAACAAAATATTTTTACATCAAAAATTATTTTTGCCCATATGCATGCATCTCAAGCCACCCTCTGAAAACCTTATATTTGCCAACAACTGCATGATAAATACCATAAATTACATACAGATCTCGGACAAAAGTATTTGTACGCTACATTTTTTCTCTATATATTTCATATAAATCCACATTTTTCAAAAAATTATTGTGAAGTCAATTCTGAACCGATTTTAATGAAATTTTTACCAATAACCTCAGAATGTTATGTAGTTTAATTGTTTATTTCAGTGTTAATATCTTGACAAGTGTTTCCAAGAATCACAAATTTAAACAGAAAGTCAAATTATGTCACAGTTTTACCTACAAAAATCAGGAAAAGTGACCCCAAATTTTTAGTATTGTGTTAAAATTATTTATTCTTTAAAAATACAAGTAAGAATATTAAGCCCAAATAAAGAATTAAACTGCACAACATTCTAAGTTTAATGAGGAAAATTTCATTAAAAAAAGTTTAAGAAATGGCTTCACAATAATTTTTTGAAAAAATGTAGTTTTACCTGGAATATATAGCAAAAAATCTGAGTGTGCTAATACTTTTGTCCAAGATCTGTACATAAAATTCTGATACACTGACTTAAGACTAACCCAAATTAAAGGTAAATAATAGGTTCAAGTTCAGTACACGTCTTCATTAATTTAACTAATTACACTCTGACTCCCCAACCTGAGAATCGGCAATTCTAGCTACTATTCCACCTATTGTAAGTTCTTTTAGTAGATTTTGGACATCTTTTTTGATGTATTCCTAGTGAACTTCTCCACTTAAATTTCATTCCACATGGACATGTGTAACGATCCACAGTCCCATGCTTCCCACTTATGTGCTCTTTTAAGTATGCTTTGGCGGCAAATACGTCACCACAAACATGGCAGACATGTTCTGGTATTTTCGTAGTCAGATGACGAGCTTTATTTATAGCTGCATCAACAGCATTTTTCACTTGTTGGTTTTTGTCTCGTGGAAACATACCGCTGCCATGATGAATTTTATTGTGTGCTGTAAATTTTTCAAGACTGTTGTATATATTACCACAAAACGTACATACAAACACGTCATTTTTACCAACTTCATGTATTGATCCTGATTGGTTAGCTTTACCATCTGAATTTAATTGGTTTTTGTTGTGTGGTAAAATACTTGCTGAGTTTTCTGTTGAGGATACAAAACTAGAAATAGTTGGCAAAATACTTTTATCTGCCATTATTGGTGCTTGTGTCTCATGACTATTTTGCCTCTGTTGCATTGTTTCATAATGTTGATTAGACAATGTTCTTGAGACAGGTTTGGAATATATCTCAGGATGTTGCAATGAACCTTTGGCAAGTAAGCACTGTGTTTCAGATACTAAATTCAGGTCCTGGGGTAAATGATTTGTAGGTCCAGTATCTGGTTTTGAATAAAATGTTTGATGAGTACCTATTTGACTCTGAGAGCCAAGTCCACCTAACTCTTTTGTATCTGAATTCAGCTCTTCGTTCTGTTGTGAAATATTAAAAAGTGCACTTTGAGTTTTAAAATCCAAGCAATTGTTACAATGTTTTTCAAGCATGTTCCAATTAGAAAATGTCAGTCCACAGAAACAAGATAATGTCTCATCGTTACCATGGCAACTTAAAAGGTGATTAACTAAATCTGTGCGAAGCCTAAATGTTTTACCACACACGCTACAGGTATCCTGCAAATGCTTACAATATAGTTTATGCTTTTCTAATTCATCTTTACTGGTAAATTTCTCCTTACAACAAGAGCACTCCATCCCATCCGTTGTTGGATAGTAAACAGGCTTCCTCTTCTGATGATTCTGCCTTTGACTTGGGTGTTGACTATTCGATATAAAATCAAAGCTTTTGGCCCTGACTGCAGTCCTGCCATTTTCAACTAAATGACTTCCATTTGTTGTGTAATTGGATGAAATATCAAGTGTTGATGTCTTATTACGGTTGTTTTGTGTGTTTGTTTTATGAAAACTACATTCCATGTCCTTTTCATTGTGTTCAAATCTCAAATCTACAACTCCATAGCTTTCAGTATTTTTGGTATTTTCTTTAGGTGAAGATTCATATTGATTTTCTAACATTCTGTCAAAAATGTTACTTATAATTGTATTTTTATCCCCATGATTTATAACATCTGGATTTCTATCACCAATGTTATTTATTACTTGCATCCTATCACCATGTTTATTTGCTGCTGACCTTGTATCACCATGGTTATTTGCTGCTGACCTTGTATCACCATGGTTATTTGCTGCTGACCTTGTATCACCATGGTTATTTGCTGCTGACCTTGTATCACTGTGGTTATTTGCTGCTGACCTTGTATCACCATGGTTACTACTGTTAATTGATGGTTTTTGCTTATACCTTGAAAGTGCATCTGTAAACGGTTTTACAGAAGCGGTATTGATACGTAATGATGTATTTTGTTCACAGATTTTATCCCTTCTTACAATGCTGTCTGATTTTCTTCTCTCTGACAGCTGATTATTTTGATTTTCCATTTCTGGACTTGTTATATGCCGTTGTCTGTTTTCCTGTCCACCAACAGACAAATCTTTATTGTGTGAAAGTGCAGATTTTTTCATTTTTTCTATTTCTTGAATCCATTCATTCTGTATATTCATGTAGGGTATGTTACATTGACTGAAGTCAATTACAGATACATTTTGACCTTCAGCTTGACCTTCAGGTGGAAGAACCGACATAAGGGCTTGGTAACAATTTTTCCTGTGACTACCAAGAGAACTTCTCCATTTAAACTTCTTTCCACAGTCACAGGAATATCGAAGATCACCTCCATGTTTTCCTTCCATGTGCTCTTTTAAATAAGCTTTTCTTTTGAAAATTTCTCCACATTCCTCACACCTAACATTAGTATCACCATCGTCAGTCGTACAACCACTCATTCTTGAATTGTACACAAAATTTTGTAAAGACTTTTCAAAATCAGATGGTAGTTTCACATCCTGAGAATTTGTATGAACAATTTCCATTGATTTTTCAAACGATTGTCTCCCTTTTTCTGTAAATATGCCCATGAAATCATCCAAGTCTACTGGCTCTTGTTTCACACAAGATAAATCAAAATCCATTCTTTGATCCGAGTTGTTCTCTTGTTTTAATACAATCTCTTTTTTGGGTGAGGGTTCTAACGCTATGTTTACTTTTCCTTGTTCAAAATCTAAATTAGCATTGTATTTTTCTATCAAACCTGGATGGTCAGTTTTAGTTATGTCCCCATGACAACCAAGATTTTCACTAGTGTGTAGACAGTCAGATCCAGGGGCTGGAGATAATCCATTCTCTAAAGCCATTACCTTTTTCGCAATATTATTTGATGGCACACTAACTGTTCCTGAGGATTGCAATGGTATTCCATCAGGACATGAAATATTCAAATGATTCTCTGTATCGATAGTTGCCCCAGTATCCCTACTATCAGTAGTAATACCAAGTTCCATAAAACTTTGTTTGGATTTATCAAGATCACTTTCCTTTGTGTTTGATTTCCCTGATGTTATTTCATTAGCACAAATCCCTTCAGAATTCATCGAAGACTTTTTATGTCCTGTGTAATTGTTTTCAGATGATGGTTGTGGTTGAATATCACATGGTTCACTCATCCATTTTAAACATTTCCTGTCATATTTTTTTTGTCTTCCATTTCTAAAATTTTTAATATTATGCAACCTTGTTTTATGTCTGTTCAAATTATTCAATACACATTTAGCCTTATGATGTAGAAATTGACTTCTCCACTGGAATTTTTGTTTACACTTACAAACAAATAGAAGTTTAATTTTAGCACACTGGAATTTATGTTGATGATAAAAAGATTTATCAGAGAATAAAGCCCTACATATTCTGCAAATAAACAGTTTTTGTTTCAATGAATTTTCAGAGTTACTTTCATTCAATATTACCTCCCCTGATTCAGGACCATGTAACTGAAGATTATTATCATGATTGTCATGATCATTAGGCCAGTTGTCTCCCCTACTGTCTTTGGAATTGTCCCCCTTTGTCACATCCTCTTTAACCCCACTGGCATTTTCTAGGTTTTCAGATTCATCACTCAACATTTCAGAATTGTCCTTTTTACAAATATTTCTTGTGAATTCATTTGCTGAGTCTGTGCAATGATATACAGCTTCCTGTCTATGTGCAAAGTTTTCAGGTTTTTCTACCATCACAAGTGACCTGTCTCTTATTCTGTTGTCATGGTGAATGTCAGCGTTTATTCCTCCATTGTCAGTGTTACTATGGTTAGTTTTGACATGATAATTCAAATGAGAGTGGTCTAAGAATACTTTCTCACAAAATGGACAATTCAGTTGTTTTTCTGAGTGTTTCCTGACATGGTTTTTAAATTTCCTCAATCCTTTGGTTTTAAAAATACACAAATTACAGTTGTATGTTTGGTTGGTACCTACAATTTCTTTCACAGAAGATTCAGAGTTGTTTGATTCTTTTGTTCCAGGATAAAAAGAACTTTTTGCTTCTTCTATATCCATAGCAACATCCAATTCTAAAACAGAAATACATATGTTGGTTTGTAACTCGATTCAATTATTTTCTATGAGAACTCTCCTATCCTGTCACATATTTTAATCTTTCCAACTGATAATATTACTTCATCTATTGTATATACCCTTTAATAACTAGAGAAATAGTAAGGGTGCATTACATGATACCTCGCCATATGTTTCGCAAAATTTTGAAGTATTAACGGGCATAACTCTACAATGCCTTGAGCCTCTATACCTAAATTCTAATTTGACCTCAGTTTTATGGTGAACAAATTACATACAAAGTTTGAAAGACTATATGTCGTTCCGTTCACAAGTTATCAGTAGGAAACCTTCAGAGGATGGACGGACGGATGGACAGACAGACTGACATTGTTGTCATAAAGTGTGTAACCCTATTGCAGATGGATAATCAGATGGCCAAAAAGACAAACCAATGGACACAATGATCATTATATACAGAATAACCCAGTTCTACAATTTTCTTAAAGAACTCAGTGGGTACCCATAAACCAGTTTCAACCTACAGCTGACTTTTGCTAGTGCCGGTACAAAGTCTGGCTATCCTAAGTTCCTATCGTTGTTTACGTTTGTCTTTTGTCTTGTTTGTGTGTTTGCCTGTTTAGTTCCCTGGCAGATTGTTGCATGTGACTGTAATTTTCAGCCATTGTAGATGTTTCCTGTTATCCCATCTTTTACATGTGAAATTTCCCAGCAGAATAATGTCAAACTACTGTTCCTGTGTTAATATTGTGTAATACTTTTTGCAACTACAGGTAAAGAGTTTCTTTCTTAGGAAACTAGCATGTACAGTTTAAGCATTGAAAATCTTTTAAGTTTTTGGTTTGAAATTCTGTAATACATAAAGGTAGACATCTGTAATACAGTACAAAATTTTTTCACGGTTCTCAGTGTTGGATGTATTCACGGGTTTTTACATTCGTCTTAGTTAAAAGTAACAATGTTCATTTATATTAAGGTTTACAGTGAAATATTTGCGGTTCTAATATGACTCTCTTCTTTCGCTTTGGAAACAAAGCTATGTTGTAATTCCAACAATATTTTTTAGCACATGCGTATATTTTTTTTCACAAAGGAATATTCGTATTTCGTAATGTACAAATTCATATTTTACTCATTCAATATTCATTTAATTTTGTGTTAAATAAAGTTTTAAATAATGAATCGCCAAGAAATCCACATCAAATAATGACAATAATAAAAATTTACAACAGTTACTAAATTTAATACTCAGAACTGAAATTGACATAAGCGTAACCTAGCAACGAATCTGTTGTTCTTATGAAATCTTTCCCATGTTGCATATCATGCTCTACAATCTAAATGTAGAATATCTAATTTTTAACGTTAATAAAATTATGAATATGAGATTTATTTCTTTTCTTTTCTTTTTTTGGCTTCAAAAATAATATAACTAAGCAGTCATACGAATCAGAAATACAACCAGCTCACACTTATACCCGCTTCGATTTTAAAATATCCGTATTTCATATGTTTATTAATAGATTATTTGTATAAATTCGAAAGCTTATGAGCCACTTGTATTAATAAAACAAGGAATATAAATTTCTCTATGTTCATTTATGTGTGTTTGTATGCAGTTTTCCGACATATTCCAATTCTAGTGCAAAACTCAATATTGATCTCTAAGAGCCGCTTCGAATGTTAAATTTTATTGCAATTGGGCTCTATGCCAATTATTACATGGGCAGACCTTATATTTGTCTTCATTTTATACCTCGCTGTCGCTCGGTATAAAATATTGACAAATATAAGATCTGCCCATGTTCTAATTCGCATAGAGCCCGCTTGCAATAATCTATTTCTTAAGTATAAATTTTTGCACTTATCATTTTAAACATGAGTAGTGCAAAAATAAATACCCAACAAATATAACAACCATACAGTATATGGCTTTGCCCTGTGTTAGAGGTCAGCTTGATCTTGAAGTGATTTTTTTTAGTTTTTTAGAAAATTCATGATGATTTTCACTTATGACTTAAAGATGAAGAACTGTAATAAATATCTTTTGCTATTATAACCACTCTGTATTGACAGGAATTTTGTTGTAAGTACATTTACGTAAAATTTTTGTTTTATTCACATACCTTTATTTATACAAATTAAGGGTCCATATTTGGAGTTATCCTCAGAGTAATCATCACTGTCACTTCCGCTACAAGGGTCAGTATCTGGGACAGTCACATTTACAGAAATGTCTCTTCTCAACAACCTCCTTGGGATATTTACGATTACTTTGCTGTAGTTATCTCCCTTTAAGGATGCACCTTTGATGGAACTTATATTACCAGGATCATCTGTAGAAATCTGGGTCAAGTTACTGTTAACAAAAATATAGAGTATGTTATCATTTGACTTCTTTTCATCATATTAAATTGATGTTAATTGTTTTAGAATTTCATACTATTAATTAGAAAGTATAGGTATTTGTAAAATAGTTTTATCTTTTATCTAAAAACTTTGTGGAACCTATACAATAAAAACTATAAATACTGTCATCATACACAACTTCATATTTCATTAAAACCCTCCTTCGTTATCTTTTTGTGATAATTAAACTCGTGAGTTTTTCTTTCTAAACAAATAACAGTCCTATCATTGTCTTTTTATTTGTACTTTATAGGAAGGAATAATTACAGATTTATAAGAGCAATACAGATAATTTTGACAAAATTTAGTACTATTTTACAAACAAGATGTTGTCAGAAACGACAGCTATCCCCGCACTCCCTGTTTGACACAGAAAACAGTTGTTATACACCTTGGGCATAATTTTTTTCATAATTTTTGAAAACTAACAATTGATAGTCGTTAATGTTACTAAAAGCATTCTATGATATATGGTTGCTAAGTAGAATTCCAAACAAGATGTGTTTTGTGAAACACTTATGCCTCCGGGTAGAAGTAAAGAAGAAACATTTAGCAACTTTGAACAATGAATGTCCTACTGACAAAAAAATTTGTAGAAATAAATTCTGGTATCAACAGAAAAGTTTAATCACATCAAATGATGATTGCAATTGGATGCAAACACAGAAGTCACCCAAGTGAACCCTTCCAATCATTATCCAAGCATTATTAAGAAAACAATGTTCACCCCCCCCCTTTTTTGGACAATTTATAGCCAACTCTTTGTGTTCTGTTTATCAGTGTTATCAGTACTTTGATTACACCAGGGATCATCAATACTGGTTCCCCAAAAGTGGAGGAATACACAGAAGAGAAGAAATGAAATAATAGATATTTTTAGTAACATCCCTCATCATTGATATATATAATAAATATATAAATACCTGTAAAACGAAAGTGAATAAATGAAGAAACTAGAAAACGCGAGGGGACTTTATAAACATAAGTGGATGATATAAATCGGATAATGGTCTTTATGAAATAAAAATGATACGCTAGGCTATGGAATAGCCTTGGATAGAAAATTTCGTGTTTGATTGATTCGTATGGTGGCTCATGATGTATTTGTATACTCAAATCATTACTTTTCGTTATTTTTGTCATGTCGGATTTTACACACACAACTGGACCATGTACAGCTCGCTGATCACTCTTAGGTAAAATACAATTTTGTAAAATGGTAAAACTGGAGAAATCAAATATTGTTCTAGCGTATTTAATTCTTCAAAAGGAGCTTTATCCATTTCTAAACTATTTATCATTGCTTGAGGAGGTATAGCCTCCTTACACACATAAGAGTCACACGTTTTACACACAATATGCTTCTCTCTTTTTAACATTTCTTTCAACCTCTCATCTTTTACATTAAATTCTTTCT
>MJUU01006315.1:33870-59804 GCA_002080025.1 Modiolus philippinarum
TGGATAAAGTCCCATTACTCTTGCAAAGAAAATCTAAATTTCTGAGACAATGCATAGATGGAAGTCTACCTGAATTGGGTTTTATTTGTACATTTATTTTACTAAAGGGAAACGAGATAGAGAAAAGGGGAGGTTTGAGTTCCCATAAACTGGTTTAACCCTAATGCTAGCCCTTGCTGGTGCTGATACCAAGTCTGTCTATCCTGAGTTCCTATCATTGTCTAAGTTTGTCGTTTGTCTTTTTATTGGTTTCTCTGGTAGATTGTGGCATGTGATTAGGCTTTTTGGCCATTTATGTGTTTCCTGTTATCCTCTCTCCATTAACTGTTCGTGAATTGGCAATAGGATTGGACAATCGAACATTGGTATACCATAATAAATCTGTCATTACACATGCATATTATAACTTATCCACTATATTTACCCATTGTACAGTTGAAAGAAATATCGCATTAAGCTATTAGATGTAAAGTGTGTTTCCAACAATATGTTCTGAAACTGGTTAAAAACGGGTCTGGTAACTTGTATATCTTTCATTTCCTCCATTTGAATGGTTATCTGTTGAGTATATAAAGCATTTTGTTAATTAAGTAAATGCATCATAACAACACTCATGGTTTGATTTATATATAAACCATCAACTTACCCATCAGACAAGTCACCAATTGCTTGACCTTCCTAAAATTAACTAGCCCTTCCACATTAAGAATTGCAGATAAATAAAAATCAAATTGACAAGGGAACAGGTCCGCATCAAATTTAACTTGCCCTGCACAGGTCTTACTTGCAGCGGGCAAGCCGCAGAGCACTACAATAGATCCCTGAACACACTGTCAAACATGAACTTCAGGGTTTAAGATTTCATAGACAGTTCCTTACTAAATGTGATGTATCTGTGTCATATACAGAAAAAAGTGCAACATACAGTCTACTCTGTTATGCTCTAGTCAGATGCCATTCTGCCTAACCAAGTTGCTAATTTAGGTCACAGACAGTATCTGAAGCATGCATTGATGTTGTCATCCTAAAATGTATTATACATACCAATATGTTTGGTGTGTTACATGTCAGTAAGCAAGAATGGATTTTAACAATTCTACCTAACCAATTCGCTCATGCATAAAATGTAGGTCACAGACAGCATCCCAAACATGCATTGCAGTTATCATCCAAAAATGCATCACGTGCATCATGTGATGTGGGACATATCAGTAAGCAAGAAAGGACTTTAACCATCCTTCCTCACCAAGTCACTCATGCATGAAATGTTGGTCACAGAAAGCATTCAAATTTTGCATGCATTGCAGTTGTAATCCAAAAATGCATCATGTAAGGAAATTTCAGTAAGTAAGAATGGATTGTCACCACTCTACCTTACCAGGTTGCTCATACATAAAATGTAGGTCAGGCAGCATCAGAGGCATGCCTTGTAGTAGTAATCCCACAATGAATCATACATGACAATATGGTAGATACGGGATATGTCAGTAAGCGAAATGGACTTGAACCATTCTACCCATCCAAGTCAGTCATGCTTAAAATGTAGGCCAAAGACAGCATCAGAAGCATACATTGCAGTTTTGATTCAAAAATGCATAATAAATACCAATATGGTTGATGTGGGGCATGTAATTAAGGGTGTACGAGTGTCAGAAAAATTGTAACTAGAATGAAAATTCGGATCTTTTGTTTTAAAGCTTTGCTAATGGAACAATCTAAGCAAAAAATTTTGAAAATCCATGTAAAAATTTTTGAGATGTAAAACGTTTAGATTTTGGCAGGAAATAACTCTCTCTGCAGTTTTCCTTCATTTTCCATTAGCTGCTTATATATGCCTTAAAATATATAAAAATAATATGAGGAAGGCTCGGCCTTGAATGCCAGCGAAGAAATTCCAGACTTTTACCTAGCTCTAGTATAGTGATTTCTCTGAACAAGGACGTATGTCTCATTATAAGTCCTAGCTGCAGAACCGTAGCTCTTATGGTCCTTGTGCTGATTTTTTGATAGTTGCGGACCGCCAAATCAGAAAAAAATAAAAGAACCTATCGCTATTGATATAGGTTCTGCAGCTATACAAGTCCTTGCTCTAGACTGGCGTTTGACGACAAGTGTAATAATTTCAACCTTTCAATAGTGAACTCTCTGTTTTGAGCAGTAATTCTCCAACATGTCCACGTCTTACATCACAACTCTTTCGCTCGAAATATGTTAAGTTTAACAGACTTTTAAACACAACTAAATAATTTAAACGGTTGCACCAGCTAGGCGTTTTACGAAATCTTGTTACATGATAAGACAGATTACACCTGTGAACTGCCTTCAAAACGGTTTGATTCCAATGAGGTTCCAGTCGATTGTTTTGCAAGTTTTATCCATTTTTTGCAAAAATTCTGCATGAATTTTTTTTTCAGCAAAAAGGGGTTCAAACCCACGATACCCCTTCTGGGTCCGCTAATACACAATTACAGTAAGATCAAGTGTTTATTGAAGTACTGACAAACAAAGACTATGACTATTTAGTTGGGTGACAAATACCATAGATTAACATATACTTCGTGTACTTTTGGAGGACTTGGTGCTACCTCCATTTTGGAGGGTTCACACTACTTGGAGTGATTCAGTTTTGCGTTTTTTTTTTCTTTATTTGTGTTGTCTGTGTATTGTCTTCTGTTTCCTTGGACCAAGTGATAAATGAAGCGCCAATATTGGGCGAGTTTTTAAAGCTTTTACTTAAATAGGTTCCTGCAACCTAGGGATTTGAATGCATGTAGAGATGTATGCTCTTTATTTTTCTTAGATATGGTGTACTTGTACATGAGATAATATCTCATGTGTACACTTTGTTCAATTACTATTATCTAAATTTATGTGAATTCTAAAACCAAAGGATTAACTCCCACCATCGTGGTTTTGTCCTTAGTGATATTTGATTTTACTGATTGTTCAGATTTCGTTTGGTTTTCATTTTTTGAAATTATGGATTTCCTTTGTTTGAGTTCTAGTGCTGCTGATGAGGAATAAATTTCCGAAATGGCCATACAGCTCATTAAAATTATTGCAGTTGGAGTTAACATATGTGTTATGGTCTCATGTTCATTTACTCCATATCCTTTCGTAAAATATGTACATTGTATGTTCCTTAAACATACCTCCAGATCCCATAATAAGGCCCAGTAGGTAATGTGATACAGAACATAATAATAATTACATATAGATGCGTGATTGGCTGGTTTCTTGAGAAATATTTTGTCATCAGTTGTTTTCCTATTGTCACCATTTTTAGCAAGTGGCACAATTATACACGTTTTCTGTAGATTATGGAGTAAAGAATATTCTATATTCTAAAAATGCGGGACCGACCATTTAACTTGAAAAGGGGTTACGTCTTTTTTTCTGGACAGAATTTTAACTTGTATCAACAAAATATATTTTTTTCAAAACAAAAATAATTTCAGGATATTTGTTTCATCATTTTTGCAGCCAGAATATTTTTTCACATAAAATCAGCTTCAAAATATTTTTTAAGAAAAACCATAGCCCCCCCTTCAAATTAAATGGTCGGTCCCTGGCGTGTATTTAAACAAAATCATAATCATATAATCTGCAGAATGCTACTACTTGTCAAGCTCCTTTAAATAAAAGACCCGAGATGAATAAAAAAAAATGGAAACTTTTTGTTGACTGAAATATTTAGAAATGGTTGCTGCATAGAAAGAATTAATTTCACTGAGGTAAGTCAAGGTAGATAACGATTGTGGTTTTACGAATACTCTACGATTTAGAGGAAAATATCGAAATATATATTCAGCCTTATTATATCATAATTCATGATTCAAATCCCAAACAAATATATCATGCTTCACCAGAGCGCATTGCAATCTCAACTTTGATATACGTAGTTGTCGGTCCTGGAACTGAGGTATTACATTTCCTGTGTAGCATGTAGCAGACGCCAAATATTGTGTTCATATTTGAGGATTGCAAATTTTCACAATAATTTGAGCATTATGTTATTTAAAAGCAAATGCCATTTCATTTTGAAAGTTTTCAGTCAACAACATCACAAAAGGCAAGTGTTAAAATAAAGGGAAAGGGTTATTATTTCATTTTCTAGGTAAGACATTATCTCAATCGTAATTTCATTTTCAGTGATGTTTATTGGAGTTATTGTATTTCACTGTGAGAGACTTGGAACGTACATTGAAGCCTTGTTCGGAACGGCCGAAGACTGAGTCTGTAGTCTGTTACGGATAAGTGTCAAAAAGGCAATTTTGCTCTCTTTTCGTTGACTTTTAAAAAATGCTAACTGTGGGTAAAATAGACATTTCTCATAACAACAAAGGCTAATGAAGAGACACTGAATGACTGATTAGTCGGTTAATAAAAGCTTGTGAAACCCTATGTTCCAGGTAGATTTCCTGTTATTTTCAAACCGTTTGAATGGAGGAAAGGACTCTAGAAGATTTTTTTAAATACTTTTAATTAACATATTTCTAATTCACAACAACACTATGGAAAAAACTTCTAAACTGCTGAACGGCAATATCGCGGTTCATCGTCAATGTCACCATGACATTACAGCTAGTTTCCGGTTGAGCGGATTGCCGTTATGGTGACCTCGTGAAATGGAAAGGAAACCAGAAGGGAATTTTTTGGCGTTGAAACTCGAGACATATTATTTAAATAATCGGAGAATTTTTTAGCAACATATTTCAGGTTGACTGGATAACAAAAAGCAAATATTTTGACAGTTTTTCAAAAAATGTATAAGCAAACTGACTCTCGTTATGTTGAGAAATAAAATTAGCCAATGAATGAAGTAGGTTTTGTCATGTGATTGTTTGGTCGTACAAAAAAGGTCAGGTGATAGGCAGAAAAAAAATCAGAGGCACCAATATATATCCTTGGATGACATTCTTACCATAAGTGCCAGCTTCACTGGCATATAATTGGAAGTTGATAAAATTTTGCACGTTTACCATTTTTAGCATTTTAATGTGACCTATGACAAAGAAAATATGATCCATGAGCAAAAATATTTAACATTGTTTAAATGAATAAAACCTGAGGATATCGAATGCTACTGAAAATCTGAAGTTCAACTCCCTTAAGGTGTCTGCAGGGTATTATTTTCCTATTATAGAATTTTGTAAAATTTTCTGTGTAGAAACATAATTGCATTATTGTTCAAAATGTAAAATAAAATTTGGGGGTCACCGTGCATTTAAGCGCAAAATCTGAAATTGAAAATTTCAGGATTTTACATAGAAATGATAGGGAAAATGATCATGTGAGAGGATAGTTAGAAAAATCTATTATAGAGTTTTTTCATACTTTGCATGTGTTTTATAATCATTATGTAGTTTACATATAAAAAATAATAATTAGGGGTCACCGTTGAAATAAGAGAGAAAAATTGCAAAATGTCAATTCCTCTAGTGATATCTTTGTTAAAATATTTTATCAAATTATCTCCCTTGAATAATTTCTGTGTTCTGTAAATCCAGCAACAGATTTAAAGCTCATGTGTTTTAACTCAGGTTTTTGTAATGAAATGTTATAAAAATGATAAGAATATAAATTTTAGATACATTTGAACTTTTACTTCATTTTAAATAACTATTGTGTTAAATTTCTTAATGAATGAAACCTAAATGAACAATTATTTGACAAAAATGGCNTCCCAAACATGCATTGCAGTTATCATCCAAAAATGCATCACGTGCATCATGTGATGTGGGACATATCAGTAAGCAAGAAAGGACTTTAACCATCCTTCCTCACCAAGTCACTCATGCATGAAATGTTGGTCACAGAAAGCATTCAAATTTTGCATGCATTGCAGTTGTAATCCAAAAATGCATCATGTAAGGAAATTTCAGTAAGTAAGAATGGATTGTCACCACTCTACCTTACCAGGTTGCTCATGCATAAAATGTAGGTCAGGCAGCATCAAAGGCATGCCTTGTAGTAGTAATCCCACAATGAATCATACATGACAATATGGTAGATATGGGATATGTCAGTAAGCGAAATGGACTTGAACCATTCCACCCATCCAAGTCAGTCATGCTTAAAATGTAGGCCAAAGACAGCATCAGAAGCATACATTGCAGTTTTGATTCCAAAATGCATAATAAATACCAATATGGTTGATGTGGGACATGTAATTTAGGGAGTACGAGTGTCAGAAAAATTGTAACTAGAATGAAAATTCGGATCTTTTGTTTTAAAGCTTTGCTAATGGAACAATCTGAGCAAAAAATTTTGAAAATCCATGTAAAAATTTTTGAGATGTAAAACGTTTAGATTTTGGCAGGAAATAACTCTCTCTAGAGTTTTCCTTCATTTTCCATTAGCTGTTTATGTGCCTTAAAATATATGAAAGTAAAATTGGAAGTTGATAAAATTTTGCACATTTGCCATTTTTAGCATTTTAATGTGACCTATGACCAAGAAAATATGATCCATGAGCAAAAATATTTAACATTGTTTAAATGGATAAAACCTGAGGATATCGAATGCTTCTGAAAATCTGAAGTTCAACTCCCTTAAGCAGGAATCCACTTTAACCATTCTACCTAAACCAAGTTGTTCATAGGTAAAATGTAGGTGACAGACAGCATCCGAAGCATGCATTTTAGTTTGTATTCCCAAAATACATAATACATACCAATATGATTGATGTGGGGCATGTCAGTTAGCAGGAATTGATTATAATCATTCTTCATAACCCGACGTGGACAAGGATGCAGGCGCTCTGGGTATCGTCTATATAAGTTGGAAATTTGGCAGCTAAAATTATTTTCCAGAGAAGGGATCCGACTTAAAAACATAACTTAGAACCAAGGAGGAAAGTTCAGCGTAAAATGCCTGGGAGGAACATGCAGTAATGACCAAATACAGTTTGCCAGTATTCTACAATCCTCTGGATGTATTGAGACATTATTTATTACTTTTAGTAAATAAAATAAACATTTTGTTAGTTGTTTTTACTAAATTCATGATGTTTTCAGCATCATGGAGGTACTTTATGCATTTTTTTTAAAATACAAACTGTATGTCAAATCTTTATTTTTCATTGGATTACAATGAGATTTTTTTCTTTAGATTTCTTTTGTTAAAGTTTCAGTAATATTCCAATAGATTTAGCATAGCTGATACTGTAACCAAGCTAAAAGTGGTAAAGTGGGCCAAATTATTTTTCAAAATACGTAAAATTTTTATTTCAGATTTTTATGTTCTTCATATAATTGTGTCAAACTGTGTTTATCTAATTTCTGTGTATAGCCTTTTACTGTGATCACATTCACTTAAAATTACCAAAGTGTAAATACGTCTATGGGTTACTATGTGATGGAGTTGGACTGCGAGAGATTTATTTGCATGGACTGTCATCATCATTGGGGACCGACCATTTAACCTAAAGGGGGGGGGGGTATGGTTTTTTTTTTCTGGAAAGAAAATTTTTTTCAAGCTTTGCACGAAACAATTTATTAATTTTTTATTACGAGCATCAACAAAATATTTTTTTTCAAAAATTAACATTATTTTTTTGGGCAGAGAGCCTCCGTCAGAAATTTTTTTTTCATAATTTTGGCAGCCACAATATTTTTTTCACATAAAATCGGCTCCAGAATATTTTTTTTCGAAAAAAACCATCCCCCCCTTCAAGTTAAATGGTCGGTCCCTAATGATGATGACAGTCCATGCAAATAAATCTCTCTCAGTCCAACTCCATCACATAGTAACCCATAGACGTATTTACACTTTGGTCCGCCATTGCTTTGTATTTCACACAGAAGTAAAATATGACATCACAATTCATCTTGATTGTTCCATGACCTCAACAGGTTATTTGGAGACAAATGTGAGGTCATTCGGAAACAAAATGAATATCGAGTGTGAATTCACTTGTTGAGAATCTGTGACATATAATGATCAGTGTTCTCCCCACAAATTTTTGAAGGTTAAAAATTTTGAAGCATGCAAAAAGACTTTTGACCATGCATATATTAACTGTCCTAACTATTTGATGCCAAGTGAAATAAAGATGGCTTTATGTACAAATATTTATCATAAATAATCACATTATAAAATAAAAATATATTTCTAATAATATACATGTGATGAACCTGTCAAATGTAAACTGGAGATTGGGTCTGAAGTTTCCTAGACCTTTATAACCCTTTCATATTATTTCATTCTTTAATTTTGGCCACTTGTGTGAAAATGGATTGCACTCTTCATAGTAGTGGTATGAACTAGACAATCACTTCAGAATGTTTTCTTAATAATATAGTTTTCAGAAAAAATTATTTCATTTTTTTTTGTGCAGTAGACATAGTTTTTTGCAAAATTTTAAGCAAATGATGTTGTAAACACTACTTTATACTTATTTTTATTTGAAAAAATTTAGTTTTGTTACATAAAAGTTTTGCTGGAAATAGCATAAGATCTACGCATTCCTGACAAAATATTCAGTTTGCTGAGGACAAAAATTAAAGGGGAGACAACTAAAACATAGTTCACTATTAAAAATATAACATTTTTTCTAAGCTCAATTTTTTTTTATTTTTAATTATTCAGAAATTTTCTTAAAATTCCTATCAATTTTAGTGAAATCAGTAAAAAAAAAATTAAAATAAAACCCTCCCACCCACCCCAGATTTTTGGTTACAGGTGGATGAGAATCTACAAATTAACTTGCATTGATAGGGCCTAATAAAAATGGTCATATAAGTATTTATTTAACAAAAATACACAAAAATTTGGTGGTCTGGCTATGCAAAATAATTATTTTTAAAGACATTTGATAATAAATAATTATCCAGGTAAGGTTTGACTGACCAGGGTTAATTACTGACATTTTACCCGAATAACATAACATCTTTATTTCCAAATCAGGAGCCCACAAGGAGCAATGAGAGCAACATATACAAGAGAAGAACATGATTTACAGAGACACTAATACATAATACATAATAAGGTAGAACACTGTTCAAAATTTATAAATGTTTTTTTCTGTTAGCTATATAGATCAGAGTTGAACATAAGGACACAATAATGATAATAAAAAAATAATAATAATAATAATTCTTAGTCATTTTTTTCCAATATGAATTTAGCAGTGGCTGATAAAACCTCTGATCTTAGAGTATTAGAAAAACGTCCAATTTCTATTTGTAACCTATGAGCAGATATACGAAATCTGCTTAAAACTTTCCTCTGATCAAAATTTTTAAGACATGTTAGGTAATTTTCATAGCCAAAGTGATCCTTTACTTTTAAATATGTACATTGTTTACCATCAAGTTTTTCTCTTCTCGATTTATACCAATTTTCTAACATTTTTTTTCTTAACATTTTTTCAGCAACATTACAAAATTTATATTTACTGTAACTACTAAATTCAGTTTTAATCCCTAAGAAATTTAATAACTTTTCGGTAAAACAATACCATGATAAGTTATTGCCACTGTTCAAATTCTTGCTACATATATATGCATCTGACAATAATAAAGTTTCAGATGAAATATTTTCCAGTCTAAAATATGATCGTTCAGAAATAGTCTCTATCCGCAGCAGGTTTGCGCCTGTCCTAAGTCAGGAAATTTATTAAGCCATTGTGTGTCTTGTCTGTTTTCTAGTTAGTTCACTTTATGTCTATGGGAGTCTAGGATGATGTTTATTTCGCTGAACTTGATTACTCTTTATTTAGGGGCCAACTCGGACCTGCCGTTGGGTGTGGGGTTTCCTCACCGTTCATTGAAGATCTTATGGTGGCTTTGAGTTGTTATTACTCCCCTTTGGGTCGTTGTCTCTTTGACTCATTCCCCGTTTCCCTTCTTTTTTCTATCTCCTAGTTATAAAAATTTCATGTTAACTGTTTTATTTCTTTTGACAGAAACATACATAATGTCTCTTTTGATATCAATGCAACAAGATTTTTTATGAAAGGTCAAGTGTTTATTTAAAATTCGACCAATCAGAAAGTCTATTTTTAGAAATTTATACCGTCTTCGATCGATATTTTTAGACAGTGGAAATCATTGTAATCAGTTAATTATAATGATGCTGCGGCATGTACAAGTCAAGTAAAATTTATTTAAAGTCGGTAAAAATATAACATATAACATAAGCTCTAGAGAGCTTTTAAACCGACATCAGTTATCAAGGCACTGCGGTTGAATTAAGAGCTGCGGGTATCAACCTTCACAAAGGAAGGCACTGTGGTCCCGCAGCACCACATCAGTCTGGGAAACATGAAGATAACCAATACACTACAACAATATCGCGATCCTCTGAAGAGGAGTAGGCGGATCATAACCCTTGGCTCGTGAAGATGATGTAACATTAAATAGTGTCTGCCTTTACAATTGTTCCCTATGATAAAGTCCCAGGATGGAAAAAAAAAACGCATGACAATCATGCAATATTGCCCTCTTTTATTTACCAAAGAAACATATAACAGGAAGGACACTTTTTCACGGGACGCTATTTTGGCTTACAATGACACTACAAATACACTGCAAAACCTTTCATCATTTGAAGCAACTCAAAGGCATTTGCTTTTATCAATGGGAAGGTTGTGTGACAACGTGTTTCTATCTATAAGGAGGCCGTGTGAGAACGTATATACGTTGTCACACGGCCTTCCCATTGATAGAATCAAGTGCCAGTGAAGCAACTGCTAGTGCTAGACTCTTTGCAAAATTTTTTATGATAGAAATCTATTGTATTGATTTGAAATTGAACTATTTATGTCTCATTCTTATGTGTCTGTACCTGTATTTAATGAGACATTTTTGAGAGGTCAGTGCTTTGAAACAGAAAATAGAGACTGCCTATTGTTTGTTTTGGTTTGGTCATTGTTCCAATCAGAATCAACAAGGGAGACAATTAGAAATGACAGACATGAATTACTTCCCTTCATTACCGTATTTGAACTAATTATAGACTGGTATCGAGGGAAAAGACCACAAAGCCCGTAAACGGGCATTGAAGATGAACAGGAATTTGAATAAGATATTGATCAGACTTGTAAAAAAATGCCTGTAACTGTCGTTTATGAAAAATGTTTAAATTAATTAATTATTAGATCTATAAAAGTATTTGTCTTCACTCACTTGTGAAATATATAATTCTATGATGTAACCTTATCTCGATGGTAGCAGGACGTTTCGGTCCTAGTGTAACCTCGGGCTTGGTCGTTTCGGACTTGGACGTTTTGGCCATCGTATGCTTAAACTCAAGTGAAAACACATGCGCGTGTCTTACTGGGGTAATTTTGCAGTTTGCTGTTATTTTGATTGGACAGTATAATGTCATTAATTTTCACATTTTTTTTTTTTTTTTTTTGAACCTCGAAATGTAACATGCTGCCCTATGGGAAAAGTTTTAAAAAGACCGCCATGGTAGTCTTGGGTGTGTTATAACGCAACTTCATCCAATCCATCAAAATCATCAAAATAAATGAGTACACATTGTATTTATTTGAGTAAAAAACATGACAGCAAGTTTTTGTCTAGATAATTATATATATAATGTGTCATTGTCGTTGTGCTAAAACTTTCTCTAGTGAGGGGCCCTCATAAGTATCGTAAATTATAGATAAGCAGAGCACAACTAACATTGAAATAGGTTCATACGAAGTAATTGGCTATTTCTGTATTCAATTCAGCAAGTTTTACGGATTTGACATTTTCTAGCACCAACTCATGGCAGGGCCGAAACGTCCAAGTCCGAAATTACAAATGGCCGAAATTTCATATGGCCGAAGTGTTTTAGGGCCGAAACGTCTCGAAATCTGGGGAGGGCACACGACTGTTGCTCATTTGAAGTCATATTAGATATAATGTTTGAAAGTGTTATACTAAAAGTCTATAGCAATTAGAATGAAGGAAGACACTAGGATCTTTTGGATATATGTCAAGTCTAAAAAAGACATTCCATTCAGACGTTCATACTGACGACAAGGAAAGGGCAGAATTTTAAACATATTCTTTAAAGGTGTCTTTCCTACATGTATATATTGAAATAATCTAGAACAAAATTTGAAAAAAAGAACAGTGAAGAGAATTGAAACAATTATCTTTGAAGAGGAAAAACTCAAAAGGCATTTGTCAATAGAAGAAGAAGAGGAATGTTTTATTGTCCATTAGAATGGGCCCACGAGGGGCATAATACAAAACAAATACATATAAACACATGATAAATAAACAAAGTAAAACAGAATACAATGTAACATGACAATATACACGCTCATTGGTATAAAACAACTTGTAAATTATAATGGCGCGTGCACTCAAGTGCAACCATGGCGAGTTTTCTGCAAATTGATAAAAATGCATTTATTAATTATAATTATAAAAAAAAAGAAAGAGAGCACTATTGAGAAGGATTTAGAAGAAACGCTTAATAACCTTCATATGGATTTTGAGAAATGTCCAACTGAAAACTTAAAAAAAGAAATCAATGAAATTGAACAGCAATTAATTGCTCACCGGGAAAAGAAGGTTACAGGTATTATGGCTCGTGCAAAAGCACGATGGCAAGCAGAAGGGGAAAAATGTACTAATTATTTTTGCAATTTGGAAAAAAAGGCATTATAATGAGAAAATAATTCCAAAATTAATAAGTGAAGAAAATGAGGAAATTACAGATCAATTTTAAATGAGCAAAAAAAAATTTATGAAAAACTATATTCCTCTGCAAACCCACTATCGAACCAAGATCATGACAATTTATTTTTTGACCCACATAACCCATATATAAACAAATTATCAGAGGAACAAAAACTAACTGACAAAAACTGAGTGCCTCTTTTCTTTAAAGAATATGAAAAATGGGGAATCTCCTGGTTCAGATGGATTTATTACTGAATTCTACAAATTTTTCTGGGCAGATCTTGGGGACTTCATTGTTAAATCATTTAACTACAGCTTAGAACAAGGATTTCTTTCGGTAAGTCAGACACAGGGTATTATAACATGTTTACCGAAAGAAGGAAAAAATAAATATCTTTTAAAAAACTGGAGACCAATAACACTTTTAAATGTAGATGCAAAAATAGCATCTGCCTCTCTTGCAAATAGAATTAAACCCTTTCTTAATGACATTATAAGTGAAACACAGCAAGGTTTTATTAAGGGCAGATACATTGGAGAGTGTACAAGACTTATTTATGATTTGATAGAAAAAACAGAAAAGGAAGATATCCCAGAGTTACTTGTACTGTTAGATTTTGAAAAGGCATTTGATTCTCTTGAATGGTCATTTATGAATAAAACGCTTGAATTTTTTGGCTTTGGTCCAGTTTTCTGTAACTGGATTAAGACAATGTATTCAGGTGCTCAAAGTAGCATTATTAATAATGGACACTGCCCTGAATTTTTTTATATTAAAAGAGGTGTGCGTCAAGGGGACCCATTGTCCCCTTATTTATTTATTTTGTCCTTAGAACTTATGAGCGCTGCTTTGAAGAATAACCCAAATATAAATGGTATTAAAATTGATGAATCAGAATCATATCTTCTCAGTCAATATGCTGATGATTCATCTCTTATTCTTGATGATGATGAAGTGTCACTAAAAGAATCATTGATTGTGTTAGAAAAGTTCTCTGAGTGTGCTGGTTTGAAAGCAAATCTTGACAAAACTGAAGCCATATGGATTGGCTCAAGGACTCACTCTGTAGACAAAATGGTCCCAGAAAAGAATCTATATTGGAACCAAACTGGAAAATTTAAGCTTTTGGGTATAAAATTTGATTTGTTTAAGGAAGATAAAACATTATTGAACTTTGAGGAAAAATCAGAAAAAATAAATTCTTTATTGAATTCATGGTTGTATAGAGACCTTACATATATTGGTAAAATTACAGTGATAAAGTCATTAGCTCTGCCGATCCTTATACAATCACTAACAGTATTGCCTAATCCACCAAAAAGTATCACTAAATTACAAAACATTTTTTTTCATTTTTTATGGGATGGTAAACCAGATAAAATAAAAAGGTCAATATGAAATGGGTGGACTTAAAATGCCCCACATAGAATCTTTTTGCAGGGCCTTAAAAATGTCATGGATTCATAAACTTTTAGATCCTCTTAACATGTCACCTTGGAAAACTCTTTTGATAGACCAGTATAATAAATATGGTGGGGATAAAATTTGGTTGATGCCACCAAGTGGTATGAAATATGTTTCAAAAAATTTTAATAAATTCTGGAGTGATATATTTAATAACTGGAGTTTACTCTGTCAAAATTCTCAGGAGAGTGCAGAGAGTATACTTAGTCAATCCATATGGTTTAACGAATCTTTAAAAATCAATAATAGTGTTGTGTTTTTCAAAAAATGGGTTAATGCAGGAATATTTTTTTATAAATGACCTACTGAATGATAATAATGAGTTTATGTCATTTGAAGAATTAAGATTGTCATATGACATGGAAGTAAATTTTCTCCAGTATCATTCAGTCCTTCACATGATTCCTAAAAGATGGAAAGATATGTTAAGTAATGCAGCAAAACTAAATGAAATAACTTCAGAATATTTTTTACTAATAAAACACAATGGAAAATCTTGTCAAGCATTTTACAAAACATTTTTGACTTTGTGTACAGAATCACCAATAAAACAACAAAATAAATGGAGTGATGAACTGAATTATGAAATTGATAATTGGGATTCAATTTATCTAAGACCTTTTTCAATAACAAGAAACAATATAAACTTATTAATTTTCAGTATAAGATAACACATCGGACTTTGAGTACAAATTCCAAACTTTTAAAATTTGGTCTTGCAGAGTCTCATCTATGTAATTTTTGTACGGAGACAAAGGAGAGCATACTGCATTTATTTTATGAATGTTATATTGTTAGAAATTTTTGGTTTGAATTATTTGTAGGGATGTCAAAATGTATGAAAAATGCCATTCGAATACTCGGATTCAATACTCGAGTATATTCGAGTACTCGGTGATCTTTTGAAACGAAAATTACTAGACTTCAAGATTCTTATCAACTACAATATTGTTCATATGCCATACCAGGAGCACCATTTACTGTTTGTGTACCATTATAGCAAATCAAAGGTTTGAATATACAACTTTCAATTAAAGCGAAATTATATACAAGTTTTTCTTTAACAAGTTGTTTTTTGTTTAGTAACACGCTTGTCTGATTAATTAAATTGTTTAAACAACAATTAACGCTTATATAAACATATGGGGACGACACGGTTTAATCAAATAAATTTTCAGTAAAGAATATTTTTTGATCACAAAGAGCACATTTTTCGGCTTTCCAGTTATTAGAAATATGACCAAACAGCCGATTTATTCAAAAGCACTTTTGACTCGCAAATGTGGGTTTTAGGCTCAACTACCTACACATTTTAGTTACATCGATTCCTCGTATGTATCATTTTAATTTTAAATGTCATATAAAGAAAGTCAATTTTTGTCATTTTAAAGCAACAGCAACAAATTTGCTCTAATGTGTACGAAAAGAAAAGTTTGCTAAGAATTAATGTGTTAAAAGTTTGTTTTATTTACAGCTACCAACAGTTATTTCTGCCCATGTCTTATACTTGTTACGACAAAGGGTTCAGTTTTCATTGTTTTTCATCATTTTTGCATTTTGTGGTGAAAATGTTTTCTTTTTTTATTATTTCTTTTTTTTTTGAGAAAATGAAATTGAAAATTCAAAAATGTTTCGCTTATTTAAGATTTTTGTTTTTGCTAATACAGAAATCGCTTGTAAGAAATTTAACATGATCAAAAAAGTATTTGGGGGAGAGACAGACTACACATTTCTTTGGATGTTCAATATATGTTAGTCTAGTGGGCAGTAACGAGTTTATTATGTTTTAAAGCGTAATGCTCTGAAATACGGAGGCAGTCGTTATAACAAAGAAAATGGCAGTTTTAATGCCGAGTATTCGAGTACCAATCAGGTACTCGATATCCGTACCTTCCGAGCGATACTCGAGTATTTCGACTACTCGTTGACATCCCTAATTATTTGAATTGCTCAAAAGCAAATGCAATATTTATATCATATTAAATGCAAAAGATATTATCTTTGGTTCTGAAAAATATGATATTTCTATTAACTTGTTACTGCTTCTGGGAAAATATTACATAGACTCATGTCGTTATAGTAGGTCATTACCTAACTTATGTGGGTTTTTCAATTAATACATAATATGTACAAAATTGAAATGTTGTCAGTCGTTTGGTATAAGTCCCCTGCAGTTGGACATTCTATAGAGAGGAAATGGCAAACTCTGAAAATTTTATTCGAATGACACAGTGTGAGTATATGTGTAAGTGAGAATGTGAGTGTCAGGATAGAGTCAGTAGGTAATAATTTAAATTATGTTGCTGTGTACATGCAGTTGATGGACAGTGACTTGGTGTCATGTACACAGCATTTATGTAATAAACTGTAAATGTAAAGTATTACCAGGGGTGAGTGTTGAGCAGGAGGCAGGAGGTTCATTTGTGTGTGTGTGTGTGTGTGTGTGTGTGTGTGTCATAGTACCCTATAATTATTTTTTTTTGGTCATTTCCTCTCCACTTCTATATTTTTTATTATATTATATCAGTGTCGATTTGTTAAAAGATCCGTAACTATGTCGTGAAAATATACTTACTTGAAGTTAAACATGTTTTTTCCATACACATACATATTGTTATAAATCTATCAATCAATCATTGTATTGTGTATATAACATTGGTATTTAAAATAAAGAATTACAAAAAAAAATTATAATTTTTAACATGTTTAATATTTTTCTGTCTTCCTTATGCTTTATAAAACATATTTTCGATTATATACATCAAGTAAGCTTAGTGTAGGCTGCAAGCCTATGGAGGGGTATTTCCGCCACCAGAGAAATTCTATGCCGTAAATTTTATCTTCTCTTTTTATTGTTTTCACTTTCCTTATCCATAATTCTGCATTTTCTATATTTTATATTATAGATTCTAGGATATTAATTTATCATATTTTATATTCTTTCTTTAAATGTTCCTATTTCATCCCGACTTCTGCAGTTTTTATATTTTATATTATTGTTTCTAAAACTCAATTTGTTATATTTTATGTTCTTTCTTTAAATGTTCCCATTTCTATGCTTTGTTCGTTAAGTTCTAAATTCTTCTTTCGCGACATTATATCTACCGTGTTAATTTCGAAAAATTTCATGTTTATAATTTGAAAGAGAAATGTTCGAAGTAAGTATTCATTGTGCATCATTCTTTAACTTTTATATTTTATCTTTAAATCTTTTGTCTTTGTATTTTTGTTTTTAAAACGCGTATGATTGAATTATGACAACAGATGGCGCTAGTGTTTCTGTGACAGCTTTTCATCCACCAGCAGATTCGTCCACGAACGGGACGTTTTAGGGACATCATATACACCCTCGTGCCTAATGCAGGCGAGATAGCAATGAGAGGTAACTCGTCTGCAAAAGGCACAAAGGGACCGTGCTTAATGGCTCACCCAGACTGCCTGAATTATAAATAGATTAATAAATTACTAAGGAGGGTTGCAAGAAAGGGTTGCATTCCTTGTGTCAAGTGCAGATATGTTAGCATTATGGGTAACATAACCGCATATGGCACCATGGGACGATGCTTAATGACACACCCATCTTTACCCTAAATAGGAGACAGAACAAAAATTTCTAACTAATCAGATTAGATCTTTCTTTCTTTGATTAGCTCACATATTTTATTAAGACATCAACATTCTCTGTGTTAAGTATTCAAATTAACTTTTCACTTTTATTTAAATGAAGAAAGTTTGGACATACATTCCAGAATCTTTATTCTATCTTTAAACTCATGTTTTGGTCGATTTAAACTTTGGGCTTTACCATTGAACAGTCACTTTTACCTTCTTTCCCTTGAAGTGCATTTATTAATTGCCAATATCTTTTAGGATCTTCTTCACAAAAATTTTCAATCTGACTTAGTAAGGACTGTTTGTACTCGCGGTACTTTGTTTTCCTTGTCTTAGAATAAGTTCTCAGCAACTTTTAAAATGACCTTTGACTGAGGGGTCATTTGGAAATTTGAATAAATCTTACCATAATTCAAAAGGTTAAGTCTCATTTTGAATAGATCCCTATCATACCATTCTTTTCTCTTTGTCTTCTTCTTTAAACTAGGAGGTTTGCGTGGCTTGAGCGATTTTTTAGCAGCAACGGTTATTATATCTCTTAAAGCCACTGATGCTTCATCAACAGTTCTTTTTGGATTGTCATCATTATTGTTATCAATATAAAAGAAAAATAAACGAGTAGTCCTGATAGCATTCATCCCAAATTTGTTAAAGAAACTGCAGCCTCTCTATGAAAGCCAGCATTTAATATAATCAATAAAATCAATCAGAACATTATCGAATGATTGGAAATTAGCACACGTAATGCCAATACGTAACAAGCGGCTCTCAAGAGCCGGTATCGGTCACCTGATCCACGGCCGACATAGACTAAAGGCATTTCCAATAGGGTCCAACGTTAAACTGTGTTCCCCGCTGGAGGCCACCTTGGATTGGACACAAATTCGAAGGGGCCCGGGGGACTTTTGTGACCAAGTTTAGTTCCAATTAGATAAGTGTTTTCAGAGGCACCATTCTTTTAATGGAATCCAATATAAACTGTCTTAATGCTGGCATCCATATTGGATGAGATGTGTTCCTCCTCGATAGCTTTATTAAGTACAAGTGTGTTCTAATTCAAGGACAAGTTGTTTCAGAAGGGATCTTTAAATGTGTTTTCCATTTCGACCCATTTCAGACCACCTTTCAAAAATAATTTGGGCAAGAGTTTCCCTCATAATCCAGGTTATAATTATCGCAGAAATCAAAACATTACAAGCCAATTTAAAAAAAATCAGATAACGCACCAAAGGTGCGAAAGCCGAGTTGCGAATATTTATCATTTTCATTAAGATATCATTGGATATGCAATTAGTTGCACATAAGCATATAAATTCTATTATTTCAATCAGAGACTTATTGTGGAACTTTCGCAGGAGGTTTGAATTTGTCGCAACTTGGCTAAAAATTTGGCAGGGGTTATAATCTAGGTGATACATATTACTGATGGCTGCATGAAGTCAAAACATTCCAAGTCCCTTTCAAAAAAAAAACTTTGGGCAGGGGTTCCCCCTAGAAACTAGTTTTTGAATATTGCTGAAATCGTAAAAGTATAAAGCAGAATACCTTTTTTCTAAATATTTCAGTTCTTTAGTTCAGTTTCCATGGCAATCAAAAGCTCCACTATCCATTATAAATAATTTCAGACCACCATTCAAAAAAAAAATGGGCAGGGGTTCACCTTATAATCCAGGTAATACATATTACTGAAATAAAAACATTCCAAGACCCCCTTACAAAAACAAAATTGGCACGGATTCCCCTTTTAATCTAGTTTATACATATTTCTGTTTATTGTGAAGAAAAATGTGAAGCAGAATATTTTTCCCCAAAGATTCAGTGTTCTGGTTTGGTTTCCATGGCAACTGAAAACTCCGCTATCCATTAAAACCCATTTCAGACCACTAGTGAAAAAAAAAATTGGGCAGGGTTTCCCTTATAATGAAGGTAATACGATTGCTGAAATCAAAACATTCCGAGTCCCCCTTTTATACAAAAAATTGCCGGCAGGGGTTCCCCTTATAATCTTATTTATACTGTGAAGAAAAATATGTAGCAGAATACTTTTTTCAAAGATTAAGTGTTCTGGTTTGGTTCCCATGGCAACTAAAGGCTCCACTATCCATTACAACCCATTTCAGACCATCATTCAAAAAAAATTTGGGCAGGTGTCCCCCTTAGAATCAAGGTAATACATATGCTGAAATCAAGACATTCCAAGAATATTGCAAAATTGAATTTTTCTTCACATTAAATTTATTACCTCCTTTAGTTTTATTTCCTCCCTTCTTTTAATTTTGACTTTTCAATGACACCCAAACAAAGTGAGTTTGTGTACATAATTAGAACTCGTAAATAAATTGAATATGTTCTAGCAATATAAAGAGTACTTTTGTATGAACAATAAAACTTAATTAGCTATTTTTGTTATCCAAATGATACCAAAGCATGTGATTTTAGGCTTAATTCCTGATGCAATTTTTTGTTGTATTTTAACTTTTGTGACCTTGACTTTTGTCCCAACAAAACATTTGGTTCCTTCTCTGATCATAAGTCATGTCTATGCCAAGTTTCATTTCGATGTGACGTGTGGTTCTCAAGATATCATGCGGAAACCAAAAGCTGACGCCCGGATGCCCAGACACCATTCATCAAATTATAAGCCGAGTTCGACTTCGTCGCAACTCGGGCAATGGTTCTCCTTATTAACTAGTATTTACATATTTCTGAAAACAAAACATAAAATTTAGCAGAATACTTTTCCCTAAAATATCAGTTTCTTGTTTAGTTTCCATCCCAACAGAAAGCACCAACGTCCATTACAACCCATAACAGAATACCATGTTTAAAAAGATAGCCGTTTGAATTCAAGGAAGTATTATCAGAAAAATTTTGAAGCGATTTTATTTTATTTAGTTGAAGCTTCCTCTAATGACTTTTTGGTGTGTTCATTTTCTACATAAATGGATATTATAATGGACAGTTGCTAGCTTTAAACACATCAANTATTTACATATTTCTGAAAACAAAACATAAAATTTAGCAGAATACTTTTCCCTAAAATATCAGTTTCTTGTTTAGTTTCCATCCCAACAGAAAGCTCCAACGTCCATTACAACCCATAACTGAATATCATGTTTAAAAAAATGGGCAGGGGTTCCCCTTATACTCAAGGTAATACATATTGCTGAAATTTAAACATTCAGAGTCCCCTTTAAAAAAATTTGGGCAGGGTTTCTTTATACAAATTGCTGAAATCAAAAATAAAACATCTAACAGAATACTTTCTCTTTAAAATTTCGGTTTTCCAGTCTGGTTTCTATGGCTGACTGAGATCTCCATCACCCATTACTACCCACAAATTCAGACCACAAAATTCAAATAAAAATTTGGACTGGGGTTCCCCTGAAAATCCAAAGGGTCCAATGTTGAAATCATGTTCCCAATAGCCGCCATCTTGGATGAGGTACAAAACATACTTTTTTTGGAAGAAGATCGTTGGATGTATATTCCCTAGGGTCCAATACCATTTTTGGATGGGACCATCTGAGGACCATTGTGGCTAAGTTTGGTTATAAATGGACTAGTAGTTTCTAAGAAGAAGATCTTTGAATGTGCTTTCTTTTGCGCCTGTCCTTAGTCAGGAAATGTATTAAGCCTTTGTGTGTCTTGTCTGTTTTCTAGTCAGTTTACTTTATGTCTATAGGAGTCTAGGATGGTGTTTATTTCGTTGAACTTAATTACTCTTTATTTAGGGGCCGACTCCGACCTGCCGTTTCCTATCCGTTCATTGAAGATCTTATGGTGGCTTTGGGCTGTTATTACTTCCCTTTAGGTCTTTGTCTCTTTGGCACATTCCCCGTTTCCCTTATTTTTTTCTATGCTTTGAATGTATTTTCCATGGGGTCCAATGTTAAAACTTTGTGCCCCACTGGCGGCCAACTTGGATGAGGTATGGACCCGCCGGATATCTCTTTTTGAAGGGGCCATCTAAGGACCATTGTGATTGAGTTTGGTTGTAATTGGACAGGTAGTTATTGAGAAGAAGATCTCTGGATGTCTTTTCCATAGGGTCCAACGTTAAAACTATGTTTTAATGTTTTTATGTTGGTTTTAATTGGACTAGTAGTTTCTGAGAAGATCTTTGAATGTATTTTCAATTCGGTCCAATGTTAAAACTATGTTCCCCGCTGGCGGCCATCTTGGATAAAGTACGGACCTGCCGAATACTTTTTTAGATGGGACCATCTAAGGACCATTATGACCAAGTTTGGTTATAATTAGACCGGTAGTTCCCGAGAAGATCTTTGAATGTTTTGCCATAGGGTCCAATGTTAAAACTGTTCCCCGCTGGCGGCCATCTTGGATGAGGTAAGGACCTGTCGGATACAATTTTAAAGGGGACCACCGAGTGACTATTTTGGCCAAGTTTGGTTCCAATTGACCATGTGGTTTCAGAGGAAAAGATCTCTGAATGAAAAGTTTACGACGGACGGACGACGGACGCCGTGATGGCAAGTGATGGCAAAAGCTCAACTTGGCATAGCCGAGTGAGCTAAAAAGGGACCCAAACACCAAGTATCAAACTATAGACCTATAAGCCTGACACCTATTGTCTGTAAAACTATCGAAAAAATCATCAGGGATACTCTAATCACAAGGAAAACAACAACCTGTTTACACATAACTATATACACCGAACTTGCTGTGAATTTTCGGTGTCTGCATATGCGCATTTCGACAACTTATGTCTCTTCTGTGCAGATAAAATCTAAATGATTGGAAGACCATTAACTCAAAGATGTTTTCAAACTGATAGAGAACAAATAACCAATATGATCTAAATGAAGACAAAATCAGCTACTGACAGAGCTTTCCATGAGGGAGATACTCCAATTTTACAAAAATTTAAATGTGCAGCCCAACTGATTGAAGTATCGAAAGACTGGACAGACAAACTCGTAACCAAAAATCTATAAATGTCATTTACTTGGACTTCAAAAAGGCCTTTGACACTGTCCCCCACAAACGTTTGCACTCCAAGGTATGGAAATTGTTAGACTGGCAAATGATTGAGTGTTACCTCTCAAATTGAAATCAGAAGGTGGTATTGAACGGCTCCAAAGCATTGCTAAATTATTTACTGCATGACGTTACTAAACTTGATGCAATCATAAGCAGTACTGATGACGAAGAAAAATTGCAACAAGATATCAACAGCTTGATGAAATGATCAGCGGATTGGCTGCTTCTTTTCAGTAAAACAAAATGAAAACATGTCCACTTAGGAACACAACCAGAGAATGAGTACCAGACGTATAAAAAAGTTAAATATAAATCAGAAAAGGGCTTTGGAATTATAATCGACGATGAATTATAATTGGAGGATCATATAAGTATATGCAGACAAAAAAGCCAATCAATAGCTAAGTATAATAAATGTGACCTTAACCTAAATGTTTCAAAATCTATATTTAAACACGCTGGTCTATGATAACGCAGTAACAACGGTGCTAACGCACTGATGTACAACGGTCTTTTCAATACACCGACTCAACGGAAATGGGATATGGTATTTACACACGTGAATGCAACGGTGGGTTTTAATTTTGCTGTTTTAAGATTTTATAGTAATTTATTAAAATTGTAAAGACACCCACACAAAATGTGAAAGGAATTGCGGAATATGGCGTTTTTAAAGAACAGAAACAGTCGTTTAAGAATGAAATTGTGAACAATTGAAATAAATAACAAATACCGTTATAATCAAAACAAATTCTGAAAGCATGGTTGCTTTATAAAATGTCCATTGTAACAGACATTTTCACTAATTTAATTTAGATTTCAAAAATGTTGAACTCCAGTTTTTTTTGCATGAAAGTCTCAAAGTACATGCACAGCTTTTTTTTTAATCCTTCATTGAAATTTGTTTCAATAGTAGAACAAACATTTTCACCCGGATTTCCAAAATATTTGATTTAAAGTTTGGTAAATATCCCGAAAGTCTCAAAGATCACTAATTGTTGGAATTCTACCTCAGTAACAACCATATATTCTTGAATTCCTTTTAAACATATTGATTTCAGAATGTTGAAAAAAAACGGCTTCCATGGTCTATAACTGTTGTTTTGTGCCTCAGTACATGGTTGGAACTGTTTTACTATCAGGTTTAGCCTGTAAAGATGTAGCTGTTAGATAATGTATGTTTGTAATTTCATTTTCCGTTAAATGGGTTAAAGAAAAGTGTGTGAACTGGTAATTTCTTTTTAGAGTACTTCTATATAATGTTTACGACAGACTATAATGATATCATTAGCAGCCTTATCAGCTGGGACACTTGAAAAACGAACTCCTTGCCAAATTCTTTAAATTTCTTTTGGATGAGAGAAACGGTGAGTTTATTTTTGTTGTCCCCAGAAACCCAGATTTCCTTAAAACAAAACCTGGTTTAAATGGGAAAACCGTCAGGTTTCTCTTTGACGTTGGTTTAGCTTAAGAGACTCATTGAATGCTTAGTTTTGTGTGAACTTCTACGACAAAACTCACAATATCTGTATAAAGGTCGAGTTTAATTAGTCCATAAAACCTAGGTTACTTGGCACGCGAAATATTCTTTTGGCCAAGTTTAAAATGCTTTCTTTTTGTTTCAAAGTTGCTTTTCTATTTGGAATTCATCTTGATTCTTGTTGATGTTGAACTGTTGTACATTTGTAAATAAAGTATTCGAAATGTTTGAATCGTTATGTTCAGCCATATACTGATATCAGGTATCCTGCATACGAATCAGGAGCGAAGTATCTGCCGCTACACTGCCCAGGAGGTCAAATCTGGTCGATCACTGACCCCCCTCCTGTTACAAAATGGTGCCGTGACCAGGATACCTGTTCCCTCAGTCTTGGTTTGAATTTTTGTTTGATCATTATTATTTTGTTTTCTTGTTGTCATTATTCTTGATTAGGATGATTAGGTTTGAACAAAAACCTTGTACTTTTGATGGTGTTAGTTGCGATGTTGAAGACTATTTTGTCCAGTTTGAGGCAGTTAGTCGATGGAACAATTGGTCTGTATCTGACATGGCTTGTCAGTTAGTTATTTGTTTACGCGAAGAAGCACAAACTGTTCTACGTTTTCTTACATCTTCTCAGATTGAAAGTTATGATTATTTGAAGAAGTTGCTTTTGCAAAGGTTTAATCCAAAGGAGAGGTTGGCATTCCACAAGTTTCAATTAACACGTTGTAGTGTTATGTCTGGTGAGCCAATAAGTGAATTTGGACATCGTTTCAAGCTTTTGTGCCAACGTGCACATCCTGATCATTTTCATGATATTCAGTCCTACTTTGTTGACATATTTTTAAACAAGTTGGACAAGGATATGTCCAGATTTATTCACTTTAAACACACAAAGAGTTTGGATGAGGCTATTCAGTTGGCTATTGAGTATGAATCTTATGTATTGTCAAATTCTGAAGGTAGTGATTCAAAAGTTACAGTTGAAGATCACTGTATTATTAATTGTTTGCAGTCTGGATTTGACAAGATTGTAGAAACGTTCAAGAAATTAGTTTATAGAAAGGTTAAACTAAAGAAATGTTTTAACTGTTCGGAAGTTGGACATATAAGAGCCAAATGTCCAAACAAGATAGTTAATAGTTGTGATACAGTTGTTACCAGTCTGCCTCTAGTTGGAGTAAGGGGCAAAGTTTGTAAAAATGATGTGAAAAAGAAAGTCAAAAAGTGCATATTTTCTAAAGAGAATTTATTTCAAGGATGTTCAGTTTGTTCCTGTATTCATTTTTTAAATGAATTGTCAGAGTCTTGTAAACCTGATTTTATTAAAGTTGGTTAGTTTCTATGAAATGTTTTTATCTGTTTTATCATTTGTATTTTGTTTCATGGTTCCATATAGTTTTTGACATGATTTGAGTTGAGAGGTTTTGTCATTTGAGCCTGAGTAGCATCTACTCTACTTCTCAATGACACTGTACTTTATTGTAGTTCACCTTGAAGTTTTGTTTGTTGATTTTTGACATTGAGTTTATGCTTTTCTCATAGTGTGTTTATTTTGATATTGGTATATTCAATGTATGTTGAATAGTTTCTTTGATTGATTTGGTTTATTCATTGATGGGATATTTGCTCGTTGATTTGGACTTTTAACTTGTCTGAACAAGTACATATGTTTAGTCTTGTTATGGGTGTCCTGTATTTTGACTTTAATTAGTCATGGCAGAAACCAATAGATGGA
>MJUU01006315.1:60262-71429 GCA_002080025.1 Modiolus philippinarum
ACTCAAATGCAACTTCGTCGACATATGCGTTTTAAGGAGGGAGGATTGTAATGGATGTGACTGATTATGTCCCTTGACGAAATTGGACTTATAGTGTTTATGAATTTTAGAACATTCGTTTTATAATTTAAATCAATAGGACTTATTATAATTGACAGTAAATGTGTTTATTACATATTTATTCTGTTTAATATTTGATTTTATTCATCTTTTGTCTTTACTTTGAAAATTTAGATTTCTTTCCTTACTTTTCTGAAGTAGTTTTACTTAAGACATATATAGATATGTTCGACTATCATTCTTGAGTAGTAGGTGGAGTATTCTTACTCCATATCAAAAAGCAATCTGAATTAGATTGCAACTCGCATGAAAGCTAGTCTTTCAACCTCGAGCAAGTTTTGGCGTATCTACATATTAAAACCAGTCTGAATTAGACTGCAGCTCGCCTGAAAGCTAGCCTTTCAACCTCGAGATCCTTTGGCTTTACACATTTTGGCAATATGATTGGATACTTTCTACATTCTTAAAACACAACGCGAAATATTCTTTTGGCCAAGTTTAAAATGCTTCCTTTTTGTTTCAAAGTTGCTTTTCTATTTGGAATTCATCTTGATTCTTGTTGATGTTGAACTGTTGTACATTTGTAAATAAAGTATTCGAAATGTTTGAATCGTTATGTTCAGCCATATACTGGTATCAGGTATCCTGCATACGAATCAGGAGCGAAGTATCTGCCGCTACACTGCCCAGGAGGTCAAATCTGGTCGATCACTGACCCCCTCCTGTTACAGTAGCTACTCTTCATCTACAGAGCGGGGGTACAGTAGTGCTCAATTTCAAATATGTTATTGATCACAAAATCATTATGATTAGATAACAGTGCTCCTTCTTTCACTTTCTATTTTTTTAAGAATTTGTATCATAATGATCAATCCTCTGCCAAAGGGCAAAAATTGAACGTAAAGGTAGTTGTTTTGATGTTTGTTAGTTTTATCCCATCTGTCCATTGACAGTGCTGGAAAAAAATTATTCTAATAATTTCCTTAAAAATTGTATTTTGGTTTTGCTACAACTCATCAGATGAACGTTTTGGGACTTGATGGGTATGTATTGCATTTTAGGACATTTACGGTTTTCCCAGAGTTGTCTAACTTATCATGAAAACAATGTGGAGTTATCTACCCTGAAACATATAACTGATACTCCTTAAACAACAGACCGATTTTAGTGTAAGTTATCTTATCCCTCCAAACGGATTCCATCTTCAAATACGAGTTAAAAAGATGCAAATGATAGAATTGTTCTAACCAACTGGCTCTGAACAATGCAGACGATTTATGTGCGTCATTTAGCGTGTCAGATGCAAGGCCAAAAGACTTTTGGCAGAGAGTCAATATATATAACATGTATAATGTACATTATATATCTCCCTCATGCAAAGCTCGGCTATATCGTCATTCTGTCCCGTAATTTCCATATACGGGACAGATTAATCCAACCTAATTTACAGGTGTCGGTTTATCTAATATTTTAGTATGTGAATAAAGGAAAGATTTTATTTATCCAACATATCTATTTCTTGTACATATTTTATGGTTTCGTCTTAAATCTTTATTCACTTCATTCACTTTAAAACAATTATTATGGAATAAACCACATAATTTATGTAAATCTTTCTATATAACCACCAGAAAATATATAATTAATCTATAATTTTTAGAAATGATAAGATATTTATCTAAAACAAATTTTATACAGTTACTGTCTTTTGTTGAGGTAAATGTGCAGTGTTATTGACTTTTGGGAAAACAGATATTCACCGAGCCACATGGCGAGGTGAATATCTGTTTTCCCAAAAGTCAATAACACTGCACATTTACCGAAACTAAAGACGGTAACTGTTTTATTCTATTATCGATAAATACATAAACATTCTTTAGTTATCATGCATTATACCATATACCTAGAAATTTTCTATGGGTGACTTTGGACATTACATAAAATAGATGAAATATATACTTTTGAAAAAAATATTTTGTGGATAAGTTGAACAATAAATATATTTTAATTATAATCTTTACTCTCAGATATTCTCAGATTCTAGCTAACACTGAGTTTTCAACTTTTGACTTGCAGGAAATGTACATGTAAATCATATTGATAGAACTATACGTTATTTGTTTTCAAGGGAAATTTGAGATCCAAAATAATATGAAGTGAATGAACTCACTACTTGAAAAGTATTTGCTTGTAAATCGACAAAAGGTTTGATATGTTCTGTGATACTAGTATGTGCCTTTTTCAAAGAACGATCAGTGTTATTTGCAACCTTTTAGTAATACTAGTATTTAGTAACCAATCAGATTTTTGAATTATTCTGCTGTCGCCATTTAGTTGTTTTGACGATGCTTTAAACAACAGATGTTCGTTAAAAGAGTCAGCTTCGTCATTTATCTTTTTCCGATTGTTCCACACTGGTGGAAGAATGTGGAGAACGGAGGGGGATTGACATTTTTATGCAACTAGCGAACGTTCTTTAAAAACTTTATTTTTATCCGTAATAATGGATCTGTGTAATGTGCGACAATTCTGCGATATGTGTTGTCGACATCCGATTCGTAGTGAGATTTTTTCCCAAAATATTGTGTGAACGACTTTTCCAGTGTTCCGCTGGCTTTTTAAGTATTTTAAGTGTCTTGCGCTTTCCATATTTGTACCATTTTCCGCTGATCAATACAAGCGAAGCGTCTTTTCTTTAGATGTAGCCATTCTGTTTCTAGTGATGCCGATGACGTTGTCACGCGACAATGTTACATAGCAATATGATTGGACGATATAAATACCGGATTTCCCTTTTTCTAAAAATATGTCGCACGTGATGTTTCCGGCGGTGAATATTCTTTTCATGGAGTGAATATCCTTTCTGTCGAGTGAATATCCTTTTTTATTCATTTTAATGTCAGTGCAATTTTTACCATTAGAGTTTATATATTATAGAATAATGCACTTTATTCCGTTCAAAACCCATGTAAAAAGTTAACTGAAACGGAATAAATCAAAATCACATAATTTTTATATTAGGCTTAATGTTCCATAAACACAATTATTAGTTAAAATATCCAGAACACTCCTTATGTTGATAAATATTAAGCCGCTTTATAACTGAATAAACTAATAAATAATCGGTATAAAGGATACTGTACAAACTGTCCCTAAAACATACACCCGGCACATAATTAAATCACCATCATGCATTTTATTCCATTAATTATTAAGCTGTGTGACAATTTCTATACAACCAATTATTAACCAATTTTTATCATTCTCGAGAACCTACTGTACAAACTGTCCCGTAAACATAATTATAAATTTATATATCGATAATACCGTTTAATATTAATAAATGTCCTTCATTTATGCACTTGTACATTTATAAATCCGCTCTATAACGGAATGAAGCACACAAGTAATCGGTATAAATGGTAGAAGTGTACAAACTGTCTACATGAATTATTCATACACTTCATTCCGTTAATGATAAAGCCGTGAGATGAGTTAATCGATTTTAGTAATTCTCGAGATCCCTCTGTACAAACTGTCCCGTAAACTGTTCTTAAGAACGGATTAAATAATATAATGCATGACTACTCTTTCCGTACAAACTGTCCCTTATAAATTTACATTTTCTTTCTTTGTTTCTCCCTCCAAAATTCTATACCCCTCTTTTATTATAGATTGCCCCAAAGAAAACCCTTTCAGAATGTTGGATATCATTCTCTGTACATAATTAACCTACATCATTATTGATATTGTAGATGATCATACTATTAAAGATTATATACTGATCGTCATTCTATCTCGTAACCTTTAAAACACTATTATAGATCCCGCACTCTTATATACTGATCGTCATTCTATCCCGTAACTTTTAAAACACTATTATAGATCCCGCACTTTTATATACTGATCGTCATTCTATCCCGTAACTTTTAAAACACTATTATAGATCCCGCACTCTTATATACTGATCGTCATTCTATCCCGTAACTTTTAAAACACTATTATAGATCTCGCGCTCTTATATACTGATCGTCATTCTATCCCGTAACTTTTAAAACGCTATTATAGATCCATTGCTCTTATATACTGATCGTCATTCTATCCCGTAACCTTTAAAACACTATTATAGATCCTGCACTCTTATATACTGATCGTCATTCTATCCCGTAACTTTTAAAAAACTATTATAGATTCACCACACTCTTATATACTGATCGTCATTCTATCCCGTAACTTTTAAAACACTATTATAGATCCCGCGCTCTTATATACTGATCGTCATTCTATCCCGTAACTTTCAAAACATTATAGATCCATTGCTCTTATATACTGATCGTCATTCTATCCCGTAACTTTTAATATTATAGATTCCGCGCTCTTATATACTGATCGTCATACTTTCCCGTAACCTTTAAAACACTATTATAAATTCATTGCTCTTATATACTGATCATGATTCTATCCCGTAACTTTTAAAACACTATTATAGATCCCGCGCTCTTATATACTGATCGTCATTCTATCCCGTAACTTTTAATATTATAGATTCCGCGCTCTTATATACTGATCGTCATACTTTCCCGTAACCTTTAAAACACCATTATAGATTCATCGCTCTTATATACTGATCATGATTCTATCCCGTAACTTTTAAAACACTATTATAGATCCCGCGCTCTTATATACTGATTGTCAATCTATCCCGTAACCTTTAAAACACTATTATAGATCCCGCGCTCTTATATACTGATCGTCATTCTATCCCGTAACTTGAAAACACAATTATAGATCCATGCTCTTATATAATGATCTCGCCATTTTTTCCAGTAACTTTTAAAACACTGCTATAAATCATGCTTACTCTGCAAAACAGAAATAATGAGGTGTAAGGTTGGGAGTAGTATATTTATTAAAGTTGCAATAAAAAAATCTTTCCTTTATTCCATTATTACTCCAAACAAATCGAAAGCAAGGTTGAAAATTAGTCAGTCCCGTACGGGACAGAATGACGATATAGCCCAAAGCTCTGTCCTTAGCTGGTTTTTGCTTTACATTTAAATCATTTTGGTTATTTGTTCTCTATCAGTTTATAAACATTTTTGTGTTATGGTCTTCCAAGAGTTTAGATTTTATCTGTATCGAAGAGACACAAGATGTAGACAGGAATAAAAGCCCTGTCCTGATAAACTGGAGTTTTCTATGTATTATGTGCGTTTTTGTCACATGTACATTCACTCCATAATCCTTTCATTTTTCCTACAAGTTGTCCAGAAACCTAATTCACAGTAAGTTCGGTATTTAGTAATGTTTGTTATTGAAAACAAACATACCATGACACCCAAAACAAGCAATTGAATCCTTAATGCACCAAACAAAAGTCGAGCAAAAACAATAGCATTAAGAAGCAAGAAAATTATTGACGCAAGCGTCAAATTATAGGCCACCTAATATTGAAATTTCAAAAGTGTTGCATTTTTCATGGGACTTTGCAATATTAAGATTGTGAATCACTTATGTACAAAATGGATATTATGTTCTTAAGTGAGAGCAGATTACAAAACATAAAAGCTGGCAGTGTCAATGCCTGTGAGTGATGGAAAAGCAAGTCCTATGTCTGTTGCCTTTGACATTTGTTGCATATAAGGGTACCTTAATTCGTGCTCTCAAACGCTTATATGATTATGAATAAATCTGCGAGAAATGTGAGGAACGAATTCAAGCTATAAATTAAAGACCCGTTATGCGATAAAAAAATCACTTTGTTTTGATAATCTACGTGTATTTATTGTACATGTATTTACACTATGTATATATTATCACAATTATATCTTGAATCCATAATAAAGATGGAATAAACTTAATTATAAATTGCAACATGGTGATTACATTAAAGGAGTTCATTATTTCAAGCATGCCTTTTCAACTCCTTCAAGGCATCCAATTAAAAATCAATTCTAAATTTGCTCCAAAACATTCATGTATCTATGACAACCATTTTTTAACTGAAAACTTCAGGTATATGATGATGAAAGACATTAAAATTGATTTTAACAATTTTTGAATGTTTGAAACATCAAAATCATTATTTTTTTAGACTTGTAATTTTTTTACATGTACCATAAACTATATTCATTCCGCAGTAAATCATGTCATTCGCACAAATCCTATATCAAATTACGGACGGCCTCGTGGCGGCCCGTAATTAAAAAAAAAATACTGAACATGAACAAGGGCAGGGTGGCCAAGTGGTTGAGCCTTAAGGCACTGAACTTTAAATCACGAGGCTGACACCACTGTGGGTTGGAATCCCTAAGGTGTCAAAAGTTGCAAGGCACCTACCCTAGCTCAAGGGTTTCCCTGATTTTCCAACTTGGAACTTCTGGCTTTCTGCTGCCACAAGGAGAAGCTCATACATGTATATATATGCTAAAGGGTTGTTAATCTCGTTCTTAGTCAAAAGCTCACATAGAGCTTATGTTAATTGTTGACTTAATTGTTTACAAGTGTTTATTTTGCAATCTCTCTATTTGTGTATGTAAACATTGACTGTATAACGCTCTCAAATTGACATCAAACTTTGTCTGCAGAAATTGTTCCATGACGTTGTAAGATAGCATGGATTGATCTCTAACTAACAACGTTCGCTTCACTTTTTGAATCATTATTTTCACTGACATATTTTTTAAAATTCGGCTTGTTATATGTTGCAGTATAAACACAATAATAATGCATTGACTTGACATTAAAGGAATATAAGGATTTGGCTCTGATAGGTGAAAATGCTCTCCAGAGGTTAGCATTTTCCAGGTTTCGAAGCCTCATCCTTATTTTATGTTGGTGTCAAATTGTCAAGTCAATGTACTATTAACCTGTAATTTCCAATGTAAAATAATCTTACCTTTACCTTTAACCTTTATAAAAAATGAAGTATAGTACGGTAGCTTCTCATTACATCAATCATTGGCATATCCAACAGTTTATTCTCATAATTTCAATTACAATTAATTTAAGTGTTGTTAAACAAGAACCCAGGATTCCAAAAAGTGGCAGGGAAAATATGGTACCAATCATTTAGGTTTTGATGGAAATTGAGGTTTAACACATGTTTAAGGTTAATCATTTAAGCGTTTCATGAAAATCAAGTTGTGTTTTTAAGATATAGGCAGAAATTATTTTCAACACATTCACTATGTGGCAAGAGAAATTATGTTCTACTCGATCCTCTAAATACAATAATACCAAAGTTGCAGAAAAAAAACAGTAGATTTTGTTATGCTGTACACGTGTTTCAAGGAGTAACCTCTCATCAGCAGCATTAAAATCAAATAATATGGAAAGCCATAATCCAAAAGTAGTAAAAACAGAAGTAATCATTACCAAATAGCATCGAAATAGGAGGCCAAATCCAGTACCAAGGACATCTACTGAGTGCCATACAAGGAATGAAGCCTTAGTATTTTTAAGGGGTTTGAATTTATATAAAATGCTAGATAAGTTTTTTTTCATGTCAGAGAAGTCTGACTATTGGGCTTGTGAATACCCTAAATCAGTGAATAAATATAGCACTTATTTCAGTTAAGGTTGCGTACATTAATTATAAAATGTCGCATTTTATATGCAAGTATTTCAAATTTAAGAAACATCTCATATTGACGATTTAATGGCATTTTGATATTGTTTACTATGAATATGCGATTCAAAAAATGGAAAAAATAATATAAAGGTCACCGATATAGTTTCTGAGTAAAACATTAAAGATATGTAACTTTTGAAAAATTACCCTTCGGTAAACCCAAACTGAAAGTGTGAGAAATAAAAAATGGTTGATTTGTCATATGATTTAGCTGAAGGTGGTAGATGAATGCCTACTACAAATACTCGTAACTTGTCATTAAAGTAAATGGTGTGCACATTCGACAACTGGCATCAGATGCCCCAAATAATAATGTGATAACGGAATTGCATTAAATTTTAACGTTTTTTACTTACGGCAATAAAACTAGGCAAGCAAAAAATTGATATTGCAAAACATTATAAGAGATATTTTTTTAGCCAGTTTCCTTTTTCCAGGGTACTAGAAATTCTTTTCTTGTGCCTCTACTAATACATGTACATTCATCATTTAACATTGTCCAATTTGTGTAAACTATACCTTGACTTGTAGCATTATGGTAAAATTACTGGTTCTTAGTTACTTGGTATAATTCTAATTTAAATGTAAACAGTGTAACAAATACACAGTCAATTTGCACCAAGTAGTACCCAAATTTCACTAAGGCCATAATCAAAGAATTCCTAGATTCTCATCCATTTTTTTGTCTCGCCCGCGACAAGAAGTCGCAGAGGCGAGACTTAGGGATAGCGTTTCCGGCGGCGGCGGCGGCGTCAACAATTTGTAAACTATTGTGAATTAACAAGCTTATGTTAGTTGTAGGTCCATAGTATTTGATGTGCAGTTGCATCCTTATGGGTACAACTCAAATCCCTACTTAGATTATGGCCCTGACCCCTTAGTCACACATGAACGATCACATTAAGTTTTTAGCAAGCAGTTTGTACAGCCTATACCAGTAGTCCTAGGCACTTGATATTTGACATGCAGTTGCAGCTGGGGAGTACATACTGATTCCAACCTGGATAGTGGCCCTGGCCCCTTAGTCATGCATGAGCGATCACATTAAGTTTTTAGCAAGCAGTTTGTACAGCCTATACCAGTAGTACTAGGCACTTTATATTTGACATGCAGTTGCGTCTTGGGGAGTACATACCGATTCCACGCCTGGATGGTGGCTCTGGCCCCTTAGTCATGCATGAGCGATCACATTAATTTTTTAGCAAGCAGTTTGTACAGCCTATACCAGTAGTCCTAGGCACTTGACATTTGACATGCAGTTGCATCCTGGGAGTACATACCAATTCCACGCCTGATCTATGGTGGCCCTGGCCCCTTAGTCACGCATGAGCGATCACATTAAAATTTTAGCAAGCAGTTTGTACAGCCTATACCAGTAGTCCTAGGCACTTGATATTTGACATGCAGTTGCGTCTTGGGGAGTACATGCCGATTCCATGCGCGGATGGTGGCCCTGGCCCCTTAGTCACGCATGAACAATCACATTAATTTTTTAGCAAGCAGTTTGTACAGCCTATACCAGTAGTCCTAGGCACTTTATATATGACATGCAGTTGTGTCTTGGGGAGTACATACTGATTCCATACCCGGATGGTGCCCCTGGCCCCTAAGTCACGCATGAATGATCACATTAAGTTTTTAGTAAGCAGTTTGTACAGCCTATACCAGTAGTCCTTGGCACTTGATATTTGACATGCAGTTGCGTTTTGGGCAGTACATACCGATTCCACGCCCGGATGGTGGCCCTGGCCCCTTAGTCACGCATGAACGATCACTAAGTTTTTAGCATGCAGTTTGTACAGCCTATACCAGTAGTCCTAGGCACTTGATATTTGACATGCAGTTGCGTCTTGGGGAGTACATACTGATTCCACGCCCAGATGTTGGCCCTGGCTTCTTTGTCATGCATGAGTGATCACATCATTTTTTCCAAGGAAATTGTAAACACAGTTTAAGATTATATTTTTTTTTATTGCTGCTGCAGTAGATCAATGTGCAAGTTAAGGCGATGTAGGGGCGGGCGAGACATATCCTGTGTCCACAGTTTATTTCTGAAAAATTTGGTGTAGGCAGGCAAATTTGATTTTATAATTTTTATCAAATATTGTGAAAAATGCTGTTATTTTAAGAGAAATCCACCCAAATTGGCCAAAGAATAAATTTATTGAGGCGGGTGAAAAAAATCGGTGTGGGAGGGGAAGAGAAACTAGGATAATTTGTATGATGGCCGAGGAAAACATGATTTTGCTTGAAATTTTTTTATTTCTTGTTTCAACAGATTGGATAATGAGGTTGTTTATGATAAGTCACAAGAGCTTAAGTTACTAAATAACAATACATTTGTACACTCACTGCAGTATAAACTATAAAGATACCTTGTATATGTTTTTAAAAAAGCAACCTCTGAAGGCTGTATAAAAGGCTGTATTTCTTGTTCATATTGTCCCAAGGCATTTCTCCCTATTTCCAGTGTCACTCAAATGTCCTTCCTCCATTATTTCTTCTCTCAATTTTTGAAAGTTAACTTTATCTCTTCCTGATCTGATATATTACTCAGTGGACATCTAGCATTGATTTTCGTTCAAAGCTAAGCCATGGCCAACTTTAACCTACTTGAAGTATTCAAACAAAGCTCATTAGTGAAGGCCACATTGAGACTTCCAGATGAAGAACAACAATAAAAGCATTGTTCCATTGCTTGGTTTTACCATTTATTTGTAAAGACTTGATCCCATGTATATTTACTCCATATTCTTCTATTCTTTACAAGAAACTCTAATAAGACAATCAATCATGTAAACCTGTAGTCCTGATTTCATTATCATTTCCGACTTGAAGTCAAAGAGGGAGGGCGAGTTATGAACCCTAGTTAATTCAGTTAATTGTACGTATATACATGATGTTGGGAATAATGTAGGCTAACTTTGCAAATATATTTAGTATATTCTTCTATGATATTTAGCCGTGTGATGTAATTAGAATGCATGCATGTATGTCATTCACATGTATGTACCAAGTGACATATTGACAGGATTGTTAATTAACTAGTTGACTAATTATAACAGATGATAGCTCTGGTGTGACATTGTTTATAGACTGGAGAAGAAGGCTAATTGGCAAGTGAATGTTTGGTATGAGTCAAGAGAGTGAAGGATCTGTAGAATTGTACGAGGCTTTCTCAAAAATAAAATTGCAGAAAACTTACCTTTATTTTGTGACACACTCATAAATGTGGTTAGGACAAACAGATTTGCCTTTGTTCAACTCTATGCAGCAACTCTGGTGAATATTGGACTATTTTTCTATGAGTTCATGTATAGCATTTACATATTTTCCTCAAATTAGGAAGCTTAAGCAGATAAACTTCATTTTTTTAGCTGAGTTGCAACGAAGTTGAACTCGGTTATTGGTTTGGTTTTGTTGGCGGGAGGGCGGGCTTCAAACATTGGTTTCTGGATGATAACTCAAAAAGTT
>MJUU01006315.1:98165-132799 GCA_002080025.1 Modiolus philippinarum
TCTACATCTGTGTAGTTCACCTCAATGAAGTTAAGTTGACTGAGTACCTTGTGCATCATTGTCTACATCTGTGTTGTGTGCCCCAATGAAGTTAAGTTGACTGCAGTATATTCTGTGCATCCCTGTCTACATCTTTTTAGTTGGCCTCAATGAAGTTAAGTTGACTGGTACCCTTTGCATCCCTGTCTACATCTGTGTTTGTATTTACATGTACTGGTATAAGATACTATGAAGGGAATGGTCATTTAACTTTGCATACAGTAGTATATGTTGACTGACAGTCTGAAAATTAGCTAGGTATGGATTATTTTTCTTTATTCCCAACAATGGTGAAAATTAATTACTTACAAGTAATAATGTTTTCCCCAGGAAGTGTTTAAATACAGAATAGTTCAGTTTTGTTGAACTATTTGAATTTATTGTCAAACTTCATGCTAATACTTTCACACTTCTTTATGCTGCAGAAATCTGTTTTAAGGTAGTTAGTTCCCACCTTTGGATTACAAGGACTTAATGAAGGGTTGCCATGAACAAGAAAAAATAACAGGTTCATGTGCTTCATTTTGAGATACAATTAATAATTTTGCAGGAAATGTCCATTTTTTTAGATTTTTCATAGGATTTGATACTTAAGTGGAGAGTATTATCAATTTCTTGAAATTTTGTTAGAAATTCCCTAATAGTTCACAATAGTTAATATGACACAAAAAGTGGACGTTCATGGGCAGATTATTTACATGCTATGATATGGAAAAAGAGAAAGGAGTCTGCATATCTGACCAATTGTAATAACCGTAGGATATTTTTAATCAAATACTATTTTAATAAGGGCTCATTTTTATAGAAATCAGTTTCTGAATAGACCAAATATTTATAGGAATCAGGACATCTTATAATGGATCTCTAAAATAAGAAAATCTGTTTGACTCAAACTTTAAGTAGGATTCTGTAAAATTGTCACATTCTGACACCAAGTACAGGAAGTAATCTTGCAAAAAATATGATGTAAAAATGATTTGGTAAAGGATGCAGCTAGTCTGACCAGGAACTTATTATGTATGTCATATACTGAAAATAACTTGATTAATGTAATTAACTATTTGATGAGATATATTGATCTAGATATATACTGTCTTACTGTAAAGACATTTTTTTCTTGTCTATTTGTGTTGGAAGCAGTTACTACATGTACTTATTAACTACATGTAGCATCTGAGATTTTTTTGGGAGTTCTCTGTACAGCAGATCAGGTATGTTCCAATAGTTATATAATTTGCATAACAAATATTCATAGGAACTTCTTGTTTGAACATTTGAGAGCTTAACCTTAAATAAGTGAATGAACTTGTGTTTCTATTTCTCTCCAATGAAGTTTTAAAGATCATGTCGAATGTATCAGATTAAATAAATAGATGTTCACATGCACATCATTTGGATATTAAAAATGGCTGCAGTTCCATTTGAAACTGAAAAAAGGCGGGAAAATTCAAAGTGCCTCAGATTTGATGAAACTTTACAGGAAGGTTTTCTAGCACTCATGGAAATGATTTTTGGTCTCAGAATTTTCAAAATGGTTGCCATTGCCATGGAAACTGGAAAAAGGCAGGAAAATTCAAGTGTCTCAAATTGGATGAAACTTTACAGAAAGGTTGCCTAGCATCCATAAAAATATTTTTTGGGCTCAAAATTTAACATGCATATTTTGTGGAAATAAGGGGAAGGTATATCATCATGTCCATACTTGTACTGTGTCAACACCTGTATTGTGTCCACTCGCACTTAAATTTGCACTTGCCATATTGATTCAGGGTTCAGTGAGTGGGTGCATAATTGGTTGCCATTGGGTGACACCTCTAGTTTATGTTAATAAAATGTGGCATACCGTTGAACTTCAATCACTTGAATTGCTATTGATCCAACACCATGGATTTCTGTAAATCTTTTTGTAGTTCCTTTGCTCAAGTTTGAACATAAATTGACCTTGATTTATCGAACGCGCTTCAGAGCCTGAATAGTTTTCTTTCCTCCCCTGAGTGTTGGAGCCATCAGAGTTTGACTATACTTAATAGAGAAAAAATTAGGATGTTGCAAAAATGTATGTATTAACACTCGCAGTACATTTGTAAGATTGCCATATATAGGAGGTTTCTATACATAGAATGTATACACACTATAATTCACAGACACATGACAGAATTGACTATGGTACAAAAACAAGTGTTTTTTTTCCAAGTAATTTCCTGTTATATCAATAAATAATAATCTTATGAAAATAATTTAGTTCTGTAAATACCCAACTTAATTTCCTTGAAGAAGCCATGTAAACATACTATTAATAGACAGAATAAACATTTTCATTTACCAGAAGCTTGATTAGGTCAGTTATATAATAATTTCATTATATTTTTTTGTCTGCATCTTGAAATAATTACTAAGAAAAGAAATTGAGGTCTTAATCAGCCATTGCTTTCACTTTGTTTTTAAGCTGGCAAGGCCAGTGTGACCTTTTGCCCTCACTTAGCATTTGTTGTCTGTCTGTCCGTTTTCAGTTGTTGACTTTTCATTCAAAGTAATCTTCCCAAAAACTGGGGAGCCAAAAATGCATTTATTGTCTGTCTGTGTGTTTTCAATTGTTGACATTTCATTCAAATTCATCTTCTCAAAAGCCAGTGACATACATGCAATTGAAACCAAACTTAGTCACAATAGTCTTTAGGTGGTCCCCTTAAAAATTTGTGGCTGTTGGCTGTTGGCTGTGCATGGTAACAACTTCTCTGACAACTTCTGCCAGTGGGAACATAATTTAATTTTCAATCTTTGGATCAAACTTTCAAAGATATTATTATAATATATGAAAACACTGGACCAATTAGCACCAAACTTGATCACAACAGCCCTTAGGTGGTTCCATTGATTCAAGATAAGAAGATCTTTGAAAGAGTCTTTTGCAATCTGTTTCTTTCACAGATCTTCATCAAATTAGAACTACTTGACCTGGAATTGTAATCAACTTGCATTACATTGGGCTATATAAGTCTTCAAAGCCACAAACAAGGAACATAGCTTAATGTTGGACCCTACAGAAAAACAAAGATCTCCTGAAACTTAATTGGAATCAAACTTTAAAACAGTTATCCTTAGTTGTTTTCATCCAAAACATGTCTGGTAAGTCCAAATCTGATCCAAGATGGATGTCAGTAGGGAACATCTAATTTAATCTCGGACCTGATGAGAAGGCATTCAAAGATTCTCTCTTCTGAAACTGCATGGTCAGTTGGAACAAAATTAAAGTTGGTTACAGTTTTCCTTCAGTGGTCCAATTCAAAAATTCTGTACAGTCCCAACTTCATCAAAGATGACTACCAAAAGCTAACATAGTTTAACATTGGACCCTGTGAAAACACATTACAATATATTGAAACAATTAACTTGGCGATTAAGAACCAAACTCAGATGCAATGGTCCTTAGATGTTTCCCTACATATAAAAAGGTGTCCAGCAGGTCTGCACCTCATTAAAGATGGCTGCCACCATGGAACATACTTGTACGTATTACTGGATTCAATAGAATTGGGTCCAGTTGACCCTGTGAAAACACATTACACAACACAGGGACATTACGTCAGTCAAGGTGAAGATTAGCCAAGGCATGTTTGAGCTGCATGTTATAAATTTTCGACTTGACAATTTCCATTTAAATAAGACCTGAATATTCTAATTCTAAATGCAGTTTACATCCATATTACCTCATCAGACATTCAACTAATACATATACCGGCCAACTGTGAATGATTTCATTACAGCATGGAGATTGTTCAATTCCTATAGAACCATGGATGTGTCATTTTATATTCCAAGTCTAGACAGACATGCTAAGACTGGATCGATTTACCAGATTCTACAAATTTGGTGTCTGAAAACTTAATCAATGATAAATTTTTGATTGATGCAAGAACATGCAGTTGTTTAGTTTATCTAGTGCAGCATATAAAGGCTATGTATATTTCAAAAGTGTTAGTAGCCATAGTAATGGGATCCTATATTGTATTGTCAATAAAATTATATAATCCAAATGCATGCCAATTTAGTTGTGTGTTGAGCTGGAAATCTGTGTCATTTACAGAAATACATTGAACTGCCAACTCGGAGCTATTTCTGTAGGACATTTTGATAGGCTTTGATGTATAAGAAGTAGTTAGGTACAGTTTGGGTTTAGAAAAAGAAAAAGAACAAATTCGTTCATGATTGAAAAATAATTTTATACTTGTAGTAGAGTTGCACACTGTAGGGAAATATACATATGGACTGAATCATCTGGGGATTTGACTGATGTAATGAACTCAAAATGACACTTTCAATAGCAATGCTGATGTATTGACTGGGACAAATGAACTAGTGGCCACTAGTGGCCGATGGGAAGCAGAGGTCATCAATTATCTGTCCAGATCATAATGAAATTAAAGCTACTATTGATCAATCATGTACTGGTAGTTAATTAAGAATTATACTACATTTTTACATTGACCAACCTAAATAAGGAAGATAATTATCATTTTAATTCCTGTTTGGGTCCAACTCCATCAGGGAACTTTATTTATCATAATAGGCTTATATTAGGTATAGGTAAAGGGTTAGGTAAAGCATTATTCTGAAAAGGATTACATAGTGTTCTATTGTTGTTATGTTAGGGTTGGGGTAAGCCTAACGAGGACAGAGTCCCCTAAAAATATTAGAAAACAATGAAGGGATATGAAGTAAATGCACATGAGACAAGGTCTCTACAAATACATGGTATAACCAAGCAAAGGAACAATGCTCTTATTGTTGTTCTTCATCTTAGAGTCGCCATGAGGCCTTCAACAATGAGCTTTGCTTATACCTCATAGAACCTGACTGTTGTATTGAATATTTTTTGTTATTTCTTATATATGCTGTAAGTCATATGTTAGATCTTACAATGTACATTCCTTTCCAGGAATGGTTCAGTTTCATTGCATGTACGAGTGCTGGATGGCAACTTAATATTATTGATGTCATTTGCACACTAGATTTAAACTCTGTTAGCGACCAATTTGCAACATAAACATGAATCGACTCCAGACATAGTTTCCTAATCTACTATTAAGAAAAACATGATAGAAACAGCAAAACAAATATTAAACACAAATTTCTGATTGTCTGAAGTTTCTGACTTCAAACTAAAGCTTGGCATTTTATTGAAATGTAAATGAGAGATTTTTTTTTAGGTACTTGTAGATCAGAACATTGATCTTCTACTAACCAGTAGTCTAGTCGTATTGAATATACATCAGTCTTCTGACAAAGGTTATATAGAATCTTCCAAGAATTATCATGTCTTCATGTACATAATGACAATAAATGTAGGTGTATTTCTTATTGATATCACATTAATACAATTTGACATTTTGATTTCCTTTGTTTATTAATGTTCTGAAGAACAAATCAGTTTAATTATAGTATTTTAAATGTGTATTCTCTCTAGAACTGATTCTTGTGTTGTTGTCACAAGACCAGCCATGAAGCCAGGTTTATGTTAATCTTTCCTATTATGTATGTACCTGTATCTTGCAAGATTGTTCATGCATCAAAGAAGCATAAAGTGCTCCTTCATGATAATTGATAAAATACGGACAAATTTTCTACATGAATGGACAGAGTGTTTTAAATTGTTTTATATTTTAAATGGTGATGTAAATCTGAATAATGTTATCGACAAATTTTCTTCCTCTTAAACAGATGAAAAGATAATACTTTATTCTAATCCAAGCTTATACCCAGAGTTTGTATTCAATAGTTGACATTTAGGCTTCTTTAATTCTGTAAATTTGACGTTTTTTCATAATTTTCTAGATCTGCACATTTCTGATATTTTTAAAGTGAATTCAATTTAATACTTTCGATTTTCTATATTTCAGATTAAATGACATGATGTGATGGCGTGAGTGACGAAGATTTGTGTAATGTATATTTATGTGGAGGATCTGACAGAATCTCATATATTTATAAAATGGCCAGGGATGACTTGGTTGATTCAGGACTACCTGACAGAGACGAAGCTAAAGAGTTTTATGCCAAATATGAACCAAAGGAAGCCTTGGGAAAGTAAGTATACATGTACATGTAGTATAGATATCACTGATTCCCTGTAGCATCTATTTATATAATAACCAGAAATTACTTGGTTGACTCAGGACTACCTGATAGAGACAAAGAATTTTATGCAAAATATGAACCAAAGAAAGCATTAGGAAAGTAAGTATATACATGTACATGTACTTAACTGCAATATGTACATTTTTCTCTTTGATCATACTGACTGATATTGTCAGTATCTCCATACTGACTCGATACAAGAAAATATCAGGCAAAGACATCACGATAATGACGTCATGATTCTTATGATGTTGCGGATAAAAACAATAATGGTAGTTTTGAAGGTCTCTACAGAAAATATCACTAGTATCACAGCTCCTATCGGACTCGCCGCGATACGGTGATATTTTCTGTCTCAACCTTTAAAACTACCATTATTCTATATCTATCACTGATTTCCTGTAGCATTTACATAAATTTTTAAAATGGCCATGAATTACTTGGTCATTTCAGGACTCCTAAATAAAGATGAAGCCATTTGAAGATTTTTATGCGAAGTATGAACCAAACAAAGCATATTAGGCAAGTAGGCATACATATGTGTCACTGAACATATATTCTTTGCATATTTCATTTGTTAAATAAGTCTATAAGGGATCTTTAAGTCCTGTTCAACTTTTGAAAAGCCTGTGTAAATGAACTACTGGTATACCTTATCGATATTGGATTTTTTTTTTTTTTTTGGAAAAGAAAAAAAAATTTGGATGTCATTATTCACAGGTGTCATGGTTTTTGTGGGAAATCATTTTGAAGATATCATAATTTTAAGGTGAATTGTTGGTGTCACATGACGAAAATAGTAGACCCCATTTCTTCATATACAGTGACTGGCAGTGTCAGTCGTTTTTCTATGACTTTGTCTTATAAGCCGACTATCAAATTCCTGTTATAGATATTGTGGTTAACTTTTGTGATTTCAAGAATTTTGCCTTATTATACCTCCACAAACAAATGACCCCACAAACAAAGTTTGGGGGGTATATAGGATTCACCCTGTCTGTCTGTCTGTCTGTCTGTCCATCTGTCCACACTTCTCGTAAGCGCAACTCCTCTTAAACCACTTGAAGGATTTTGATGAAACTTTACACAAAGGAAGGACACTATATGGAGATGTGCATGAAGGAATATAATTATTGTCTGAAACCAGGAAGGGGAGATAATTCAACTTTGGCCTTTTTGTTGATTCCTTATGTATGGGTTACCTCATAAGTGCAACTCCTCTTAAACCACATGAAGGATTTTGATGAAACTTTACACGAAGGAAGGACACTATATTGAAATGGGCATGAAGGAATATAATTATTGTCAGAAACCAGGAATGGGAGATAATTAGACTTTGTCTTTCCATTAATTCCCTATGTATGTGTTACCTCATAAGCGCAACTCCTCTTAAACCACTAGAATGATTTTGATGAAACTTTACACAAAGGAAGAACACTAAATGCAGATGTGCATGAAGGTATATAATTATTGTCAGGAACCAGGAAGGGGAGATAATTTCACTTTGACTTTTCATTGATTCCCTATGTATGGGTTACCTCATATTTGCACAACTGCTCTTAAACCACTTGAAGGATTTAATGAAACTTTAGACAAATGAAGGACACTATATGGAGATTTGCATGAAGGAATGTATTTATTGTACGAAATCAGGAAGGGGAGATAATTTGACTGTGAGTTTCGTTGATTCCTTTTGCAATGATCTCTTTTTTTTTTCAAAGAAATAATTTAAAGCGTAGATATTGTGAAATCAAACTGTTGGAGAGACACACTTTTTTCATTGTAATCCTCTTGAAAAGTAGTTTTCAAAGTGTTGAAATGAAATTTCTCTAATGCTTATGATTTTTGTGTAAAATGTCAAATTGGTTAAAAAAGGGTGAATTTTATATTTGTCTGATTTTGACAGAGTATTTTAATTGGAACTTCTCCAAAATCTTTCTTGAAGATTATATCATTGCGTCCATACTTGTATTGTAATTCACACTTGTACTGTGTCCACACCTGTATTGTGTCCACACCGACTTAAAATTGCAATTACCATATCGATTCAGGGTTTAATGAGTGGGGGTATATTTAGCTGCCATTTGCCGACAGCTCTTGTATATTCCTTGAGGTGATGACAACTAGATTGCATACTCACAATAGATTATTATGAAGGGGACAAAGGTATATGTCTTGGGAAGCTGATTATTGGTGTAGTAGTTATATGTTATTGATCCCGGAAATCTGATATAAAATAAAATGTTTGATAGGCAGATCTAATGATGTTTGTTTAATTCCGTAAATGATCTTTGCTGCATAAATAAGTCAATTTAGTGTCATTATGTACTTAGTAGAATGTTTTTGTACAATATAATAAGTCCTTGATGAGGAAATTATAGTATAATTGTATTATTTTATGATTGCAATAAAGAGATTATGCATTTGCTATATGTCGATATTAAATATGGGGAAGTAAACAGAATATATAACTTTGATCAGCTGATATTTCAGCACTTGAATGAAAGTTACAGTATGCTCTCTTTAGCTTCATCTGTCAGTCAATATGTAGCTTTTTCTTGTGAAGTCAAAATCCTTGTACAGGTTGGATTTTAGGGTTTTAATTTGGCAAATTTGGGGGTTTCCCACCAATAATTTGTGAATGAAATTTTAGAAAGTTGTTTTCCTCAGTAGAAATTCTTTTGTTTTTTCTTTGGTATCAGTCTGGAAATTTTTGTTTTAAGTTTTCTTTTTTTGCGCTGATACTGGATTATTTCCCTTTATGGTTCGACTATACATGGTTATATATAAACTTCTTTATTATGACTTTACTCAGATTAATACTGTTTAGACTTTGATTTATTTGATAGTACTTTGAACATTCCAAACCCCATGGCCAGATATCAGTAATAGTTTGATATAAATTTGTCAAATATTCTTAAAGTATTACTAATCTTCTAAACATGGCAATATTTAATCAGTTTACACCTACCGTTATGCCAAACGTATGTATAAATTATACCCCAGTTTACATACCCTGATAAGTGAATTCTTATTACACCCAGATATAGTAGTTGTAATGAAAAATGTACTGAGAATTGGAATGTTTGATTCCTGATATGGAAGGCGCCATTACATTTTAGTTCACAGTCTTGTACTTTCTTTCACCCTAGTTGATGTCTGCATTTTAACCCTAAGTTTGTTTTCATTTTTGTCTCACCAAATACAATTAGCAAACAAACAATATGCATGTCAGAAACCTTCAGTGAAATATATATAGTTAATACGGTATTCTAATGCACTTATGTTTGTAATGCTAATTTTGAAAAATTTTCAGGGGGTAAAATCAACAATTTACTGTCAGAACAAATAGCAACCTAATTGCGCAGACGCACACCAAACTTCCTGTAATTTTGAAATCGTTTTAAAACGTTCTTTTTCGAGTTTGCATTAGAATAGAGATAACCAAACTGTATTTTAGGATCTTCAGGGGTAAATCTAAGATTTTACTGTCGCAAATGTCCGTTTTCCGACTTCGTTAACGTGTCCCCGGAAAACTAAATTTGCTACAGTAAAATCTAAAATTTACCCCTCAGATCCTAAAATACAGTATGGTTACCTCTTAAATACAACTGGAGTAAAGAATCCTCAGAGTTTTAATGAACATCACATTTGATCCATTTTGGTGTGCTTCAAATGCTGTCATATGATGTTTAACCTCATTTAAATATGGTCTATTGACCATGTGGAGTTTTTATGATCTCAAGACTCAAAGATTTGGAGGGTCTATAGTTTTTGGTCTCTCCGTTTGTTTTGTCTGTCTGTCATTAACATAGGGTCTATATGTTGATAATGGTAAATGTTATTGCTATAATTCAAATGTACATTCATTGTGATAGACCTTTCAAAGGATACCAGAACTTATACATTTTAGCTACTGACCATGACCTTGGCATGATATGCTAACTGTGAAATAATTGATAAACCTGAATAGAGAGTAAGAAAAGGACTTTAACTAGACCTTCCAAAAAGTAACATGAGTAACAGAATATTTCACCTAATAAGTCTTGAACTTAGCAGGTTACAATATTTGCAGAATGACAACTTCCATACAAGACCTCATGAAAAGTTCACATTTGATTTGAAAAATTAAATCATTATTTTTGTTTATTTTTTTCTCTAATTAGGTTCAGTAGAATCAAATATACTATTTGGAATGATTTTTTTAACACGGCACATCAAGGATTACGATTTTTTTGTCTTTTTAAAAATGTTGCTAATGTCCATAATTTCTTAACGGACATTTGACGGACAGTGTCACATTAGCAACAAGGAAAATAGCACTTCTTGCTTAATTCCTGAAATGTTAGAATAAAAAATTGATTTGATGTTCTTTAATTGACATTAACAATTTCTAAAATTAACCAAGTCATTTGTTTCGAATTAAATTAATGTAATTATTGCAGAAAACATTGTGTCTNGAACATATTGTGTCTAATGTCACACACTGACGGAACACATCATGAAAGGTTAATTTAAAGTTCTGTTATTAACTTTTATTATTTCTCAAGTCAACCAAGTCATGTATTATAGACTATTTCAGAAAACATTGTATGTTATAGATCACAATTGAATATAACTTTGTGTCTAATGTCACCAGCTGACGGAACATATCGGGTCTAATGTCATCAAGTGACGGAAATAATTGTGACAAATGTAACCCATGTTGTGGTGGCAATGCCAAATGTGCTCAACAGCAGCATGAAAATAAAAGGATTTAGTTCTTTATGATTTGAAGGAAAATTAAACAGGGATTGTACTACAACAATACAAAAAAATTCAAGTTGAACATACACATAAAGTTAGTGTCATATACATGTAATTATGTTCCCCAAACAAAGTTTGGGAGAGATATTGTGTTTACTCCGTTTCTTATTATTATTAATATTTACTATGGTTTTTTTTTGTTTTTTTTTTAATGTTATGAATCAACAATATGCAGTACGGTGTCAATTGAGCTTATTCCATAAAAGCTCTCTCTGACCTACCAATTGGTTTCATTTGCATATTTTTGCACCAGCCTCATACTACAATGTACCTGGATATTTGCTTTATAGTAGCTTATTTACAACCAAAAATAAAGATAGACAAATCCTTAAGATTCTGAGTTTATTGCTTGACTAATTGACCAACACTTATTTTACCCAACATCTAAATTTCCACTGTCAGTTTGATGGGTCAGGTTTTTTGCTTCGGTTCTCACTTACTTTACTGTACTTTCCTGATGCCCAAAGTTTGTTGGAGCTTTGATTTCCTGTTTTGTCTTGAATATAATGCTGTTCTATTTTTAGTTTTTTCCCACAATACTGATTCTTCCTTGTATTTTTCTTTTTCATGCTCATAGAAATTATTCTTATCTTGGTTCTGACTGAGGGTCAGAGAAGTGACAGCCACCTGTATCATCAAGGCCAAGGGCTAGAAAATGACATTAATCAATTGATGCTTTATAGATTTTTTAACTATATTGTTGCTAAATCTGATGGTGCAATATGTGAAGCAGATCATGCTAGCCCGTACAATTATTATCTGATTATTCTCCAACTATTTTAGGGTTTCCCTCTCTTTTAGTGTTATTTGTTGTGTATTTGTAATATGCTATATCTGCATTTGTATTATTTGCCATTATACTTTTTAAAGATATGATCTAAAATTGAAATCCAATAACAATATGGATTCAACACAAACTGTTGCAAATGTCACAAAACTTGACGGACAACATTTTGCATTCGCACCATTACCAGTTTTTTCATCTTTTCAATTTATCCCCACTGTCCACAAAGTTTTTTTGATGTGTATGCATAGGCCTTTGACCTACTTAAACAAGATATACCTTGATAGGGTATAATCAATTAATAATTTGTGCTTTATTCAATGATGAATTGAGGTAATAATTTTGGAAGTGAGTTGTGTCTGTCAAAAATTCCGTCAAATTAGACAAACATTTTTGTTTTTTGCATTAATGGTTTACAATAATTATTAAGGAAACATTCTATGTGATTTTTGTGACATATATTGACAACATAAACTCAAATCCACTTGGTTTTACTCTTTATTTTTATTAGAAATTCAAGGGTGAAAAAATTGACGGACAAAGTGACATTAGAAACACAATTCCATGGAAGTTGGTCTTTTTTAAGGGAGATAATCCAAACTGAATCTATATAATTATCCCCTCGACCATCAGAGTGGGTAGGAATATAGCATTTTGATCATTCGTCTGTTTGTCCTTCTATTTGTCCTTTGTCTGTCACAAAGTTAAAACCCTAGCTAGGATATCAACAAACCTTGCATATGTATGCATCTTAAATGATAATTCAGGATCCAGACAAAATTTGGTCACTTTGACCTACATTTTTTGCTGTTCGATGTACATTTAAGTTTTCAGATAAGATCTTATCTCAGTCACCTTTCATCATAGCTTGCCCATCTTACATATGCATGAATCTCTTAGAATTGTGAGCATTTATGCAAATTGAGTCACTTTGACCTACATTTCCTGCTTGATCAACTTGCAAACTTACATTCAAGTTTAGTGAAGGGTTAAGATCCCAACAGCCATTGTATTTGATATATCATCAAACCTTTCTCAGATGGTACATCAACATCCAGGCAAAATTATGTTACTTTGACCTACATTTTCTGCTTGATCGACTTAATGTTCAATTTTACATCACAGTTCAAATTTTTGATATTGTTTGTGGAAGGTTAATACAAGCTAATTCCCTGAAGTTATGTCATTAGCTTGTTTACAAAAATATTTTGTTTTCCATAATCAAGATATCCCATATCCAAGTACTTTTTGTCTCAAATATCCCATATCCCATTAGAAAAAGTCGTAAATATCCCATATCCCAATATACCCCTAGCAAGCCTCATGTTCCATGACTAGGCAAACTTTAAAATTGTTGATTACCTAGGTTCTGAAAACTTGAAATAGGGGGGGGGGGCAAGATTTTTTTAACAATTTTAGTGAAAATGCTTTAAATTATGAAGAAAATGACCAAAAAATGAGCAAACTCATTACAGTGGAACCTCTGAAAAATGACTTTTGTTTGGACCATAGCAATCGGCTGGTCTTCGAGGTTCTGGATTCTGGTTTGTGGCAATCGGAAGTTTAACATATGATCTCTAAGGTTATTATTCAGTCTTGCTCTGCGAGTGAATTATGAAAGTTTATATAAATTTTAATAGAAGACTAATCTATGCAGCTGAAATTTGGATGGAGGGTGGATTTTCAAAAGCGATATTAAGTTAAACCGAACTAATATTTCAGTAAAAAGAAGGAATCATAGGGTCCAGCTTAAAGGGGTTCAACTATTCAACTATACAAATTATTTTCGGGTCTAAAAAAATTTTTGGGCTAGAGAAAATGAGAGTGGAGGATATTTTTATTATAGCATTTTCAGTCAAGTGGTTGAAATTTTTACATAAGCTCTAATCTTATCCTTCAATCAGTATCTGATATGAGATAATTTTACATATTTAGCACTGTATATTTATCAGTTTAAGGTCACCTTATAACTTGACATCATACAAAACATTGACATTATACAAAACTTGTATAAATTATCACCTGATAAATATATGTTCTTATTTTAAGACAGTGAACTAAATGGCCTTTCAAAGTTAATTTTCTATGCATATAAGGAATCCTTAGTTTCATTTTTATTGGGGCTTGAAGGGAAAATTTGATCTGTAATATTTTTTTTCATGCAATCTTTGAGCCTGACTATTTGTTTTTGTCAGTGGAAGCTATCCTATCTTTTTTCAGTACATGCCACAAATTTTGCTTCATATACATCATAATTTTTTTTCAGAATTCTCTGTCATACTATGTTAGACAGTTGTAGTGTTCCACCTGAAGATGTGCATGAAGTAATACAGTTGTTGCTTGAAAACTTTGAAGGGGACATAATTTGTCTTTGAATAATTTCTGGATAAAAGGGGGAGTAACTTTGTCAGCGCATGTCCTCTTAAACGGCTGCTTGGAATTTGATGATACTTGTAATATAACACCCGAAGATGTGTGTGAAGTAATTTGGTTGCTGTTGAAATTTTTAAGGGGGGATAATTCTTTTATCCAATATTTTCTGGAAAAAAAGGGGATAGGAACCTATTGTCAGTGCATGTCCTATTAAACTGCTTCTTGGATTTGGATGAAATATTACACAATTGTAGTGTGCCATATTAAGATGTGCATGTATGGTTGCTGTTCGAAATTTTGAAGGGGATATAATTAGTCTTTAAATATTTTGTGGAAAAAAAAGGGATGTCAACCTTGTTCTTGGATTTTGATGAAGTGTTTGCACATGAAGAAATACTATTGCTGCTCAAAATTTTGAAGGGGAGATAACTCAGCATTGTATATTTTCTGGGAAAAAAAGGAGGTATATCATTGTGCCCAAACTTGTATTGTGTCCACACTTGTAAAGTGTCCACACCTGTATGGTGTCCAAATTTCTGATCCTGGGATTATTTTTATATTCCTTCCAAGCGGCCCATAAAATTTCAAGGTTGATACCAAAAGGAGGTGAATTATTAATGTAAGATGTGTTGGTGTTGATTTTTTTAAAGGCAATTTAGTTCAATATTCAGTACACAAATTTTTGTCAAAACACAGATCATCATATGAATGGAAAGAAAAGCTAATCTCACCAACATAGCCAACATTCCGGTCACTCCCAATATGTTGGGTAATGTTACTAGTTTATGTATGGGTCTAGCTACTCGACTCTGAGTCTCTTCTGTATTGAACAATACTCCTCTTTATAATATTATTCTCATGCTCCCCGACAGAAAATAAAAGTACACTGGTTAGCTAGTTTATCTCTGACTGAAATATATACAGTCCTTTAACGTATTCAATTCGGTGACCTGAAATATATAAGGTAAATATGTAGTATTTAACATCAGGTCACTAGGTCATTCTGACACAGGTTTAAAGATTATTGACAGAATACTTGCACCTCTTTTGGACAAAATATCAAGCTTAGTTTGTCAACACATTTTAAATCATCTTGCCATAGCCAAGATGAGTTTTTGCCACCATTTACATCAGTCATTAACCTTTTTCATTCAAATATCTTCTCCTTTGAAACCAGTTGCTAATGGGAACCAAACTTAGTCACAATTGTCATTGGGCTATCTCCTTGAAAAATTGTATTCAGCAGTTCATAACCTATCATCGAAGATGGCTGCTAGCGGGGAACAAGATTTTGACATTTGAACCTGTGGAAAACACATTTAAAGATCATATATGAGCCTTATGGGAAGCACTTTCAAAAGATCATGATCTTCTCAGAAACTATTAGTCCAATAAGAACAAAACTTAGTTACAGTTGTCCTTAGAAATTGGTCCCTTCCATAAAAAATTATCCAGCAGGTCCATATACCTCATTAAAATGGCTGCCTGAGTGTTGAAATTAAGTATAATATTGTACCCTTTGGAAAACACATTCAAACATCTTCTTCTGATAAACTTCTAGTCCAATTAGAACTAACCATCTGTAGTCTGTAGATCACCAGATCTCTTCCAAAAAAGGTATCAAGCATGTCCTCACCTCATCCAAGATGACTGTCAGTGTGGAACATAGTTTAATATTGGATCTATAGAAAACACTATCTTCCAAAAAAATTAGTACAAGATACTGTACATTTCAAACAAAAAAAGTGGCAAGTATTGAATCTGGGAGGTGTATAAGATATGGTACATTTCAAACAAAAAAATAGCCGGTATTGAATCTGGGAGGCGTTTAAGATACGGTACATTTCAAACAAAAAAATGGCCGGTATTGAATCTGGGAGGCGTTTAAGATATGGTACATTTCAAACAAAAAAGGTGGCCAGTAGTGAATCTGGGAGGTATCTTTTTCCTCACAAGTGTCCAGGTAAAGGCCAAGGGGGGCGTTAACCCCCAAAGGCTTTTACATGAGCACGACCCCTGCGAAATGTGACCATGGTTGACCATGGATAACCATGGTTGACCATGGATAACCATGGTTAACCATGGTTATATAGCCATGGTTGACTATAGTTAACCATGGTTTTAACAATTTTCGTTAAATGGGACAGCATGGTTGACCATTGTTTTTTATCAAACCATGGTTAACCATAGTCAGTGTCAGTGGTTGACTATGCTTATTATAAAAGCTATTTTCAATAGTATTGAATTTGTTAGTAATAATTTCTATTTTACTTGGCTCTGTTCACCTTCGCTAGCCTTACAGTTCCTCTTCTCTTTTGGCACATCTACTTTGAGTTTACAAGTGAACATATTTTAAATATATAGTGTAACAGTAAAAACTTTTGATAAGGTGTACATTGATTTTTAAATTTTGCAAAATTCTCACAATTTGTATTGTTTCTTTACTCTCGATGATTGATTTCACTTCAATTAAATTATTTTGAATTATCATTAATAATTTCATAAATGATCTTAATTTTTTTCGATAAATTACACTGAAACTCTTAAAACAAAGGGAGATAATTTAAAACTTGTTGTTTCCAAATATGTGGCTAGATCTGTCAAGGTTGATCTTTGGAATGGCCAGAAATTTGATGGGAGTGAAAACATGATTTAAAAAAAAACTACGGAGTAATTTGAATAAAATTGAAATTAAATATAACAATCATAAGACATGAAATGACATAAATTATGGTAAGCCTTTAGCAGATTTAGAAAGGGCTATAAACTTGAATGATTGTATATGGATAAAAAAAGTGAAAGCACAGAGCATTGTGAAAATTCATAAATAATATAATTAGAAGCAATTTATTTTATTGATAATTATGTTAATCTATTATGCCTGTGTAATTGTGAATGTAAGCATGGTCAAAGATATTATGCAGGCTTGCAGGTGCATAAAATCACCCAAGGTCAAACCATGGTTAAGTCAGATTCAACCATTGTCATTGTTTTGGAAACCATGGTTGTTGATGGTGTGACCATGGTCAATATCATAAGCATGGTTAACCATGGTCAACCATGGTCAGAAGCATGGATAACCATGGTTGAACCATGGTCAACCATGCTTTAACCATGGTCAACCATGGTTGTTCCTGCTTTATCCATGGTTGTTCATGATCAACCATGGTCACATTTCGCAGGGGGAGTGTGGAGAAAGATGTCTTCCAGATTCATTACTGCATTTTGAAATGTACGGTATCTAATTTGTACCACAATAAAAACTATATTCTATTTATATCTTATTTGACTTATAAATTTCTTTGATTACTTTTCATTAACTATAAGTTTGTAAATAAACAGAAATATCTCCATTACTTGGTAGTGTAATGGTTAGCGAGTTCTCCTTGCAATTTAGTAGATATGTAATGGTGGTGACGAGGGTTCAAATCTCGTCTATGGTATCAAAATTATTGTTGTGAAGTTTTATATCAACTGCTGTTCGTAAGATAATTAGGGAGTTTTTTTAAATGATTCCATGTGGTTTTCACAATTGGTATGACCGTTTGGAGATAACAAACCCTTTCAAATTGGTTAAATGACATGATGGGCAACTTCTATTGAGGTATAAAAGTTTTGATATTTTTCTTCCTATATGTGAGTCCCAAAGATGAATATATTTATTGATTTAAAAGTATACACGGGGGATGTAGCGTAGTTAGTAAGTTGGTTGGTAAACCATCCCTTAAGTAGCAAGACGTAGGGTTGCGTCAGTTCTGGTCACACATGTGACGGAATTTTTGAAGAGACAACAAATTTGGACTAAAAATTTTCCAAACAATTTGTTCACTCATGCAGAAAAAGTGGCCTCTACTTTAAAATGTGGCACAACAGTAGAAGCCAACTTAGTCTGATAATGCTTAAAGCAAAGAGTTTTAGACTTACAGGTTTTATTCATCCTCACTCAAAGGTTTCAATTGAGCATCTTGGATTTATATTTATTCTGTTTTTGTGTATGCAGTATACTTATGTATGATATTTGAAGGAGTTATTTCTAACACTATGCCTTCAAAATATAAGTCAATGCATATTTGATTGAAGGACTCTAAGATACTAGATACTAGAGGTGTAACGATACACCGGTATATCGATATATCACGGTATTTTTCAACAAACTTAAAGTACATCGGTACGGAATTCAGTGTATTGATACATATCGTTTTCTGATTTCTGCTAAAATTTCAGAATCAGTAGCACCTTTTAATTCTTTAAAATTCTCTAAAGTCAGATATAGGACAACCAAATGCACTTTTTATATGAAAATGAAAACTCTTGTCTAATTTACAAATATTTTACTACTTTATCACATACGATAGTTAAAAGAAGAAAGATTTAAAAATGTAATCAAATTGAGAAATTAGAAGACGATACATATCAATACGTATCACGATATGCTTGTGTTGTATCGATATATCATGATGCAATATTTTATTAACGATACTCATCCCTATAAGATACAATCCAATATCCCAATACAATAGGCCAAAATCCAGTATGCAGAATTTTATTTTCGAAGTAGAAACCTGACAAACCCCAACTTTCCTTAAAATGCCAAAATAACTGTGAAATTTAGCTTTTATTCAGCAAAAAGAAAATACCTCAGACCTAATCTCTAACAAACTGTTCTGACTGCTCAACTATAAACTGTCTAATCTTATAGCATATTATTTATGTGTAGTGAAACCATGGACTTTTGGGCTTTGTTTTTATATGACAGCAAAAATTTTGAGGTCCTATAATGGTATGGTGTTGGCGTTGGCGGTGTCGGCGTCTGTGGACAGCATAACTTTAGATCTATTGCACGGATTATTATCAAGTTTTAGTATTATGTTTCTTGGCAAGCGAGTAAACTGAGGTTTTAATTTTCAGTTTTTGACTCTGCCCGTTTTAGAAAAAGGGGCCATAAAGGGGTGAAATTGGGTGTTTTCACATATTTGTCTGCAGAATCTTTATTATTGATCACGTTTAAATAGGGTTTCTTTCAGTGTGCTCCTGAGGAAATTTCCAATCAGTTGAATGTCAACAGATTTCACGTTGCATGTACCGTTCCAGAGATAAATGGGCCCATAAGGGGCTATTTGATTTTTGGTAACTTGTTGCCTTTCCTATAATGTAGCTATGAGGGGCCGAAGGGGGCAAAAATTGCAAATTTGCAGATAACCTAAAATTTTTATTTTTCATCGGATTATGATGGGATTATTTGGATTCCTCTTGATATAAGCTTTCAGCAGACTTGGGGTCAATTACATTCAAATGTAATCAATTACATTACAGATTACATTCAGATTTTCATGATTACATTACAATTACAATTACTTCTTTTTAGAAATGTAATCAATTACATTACAATTACATCTCAAATGTAATCGATTACATTACAGATTACATTTGTAGGCTACTTTATCTCCGTTTACTCTGCATTTACTTGATGTCTCTTTGGTTTACATTTACATGTACTACGTTTTATAAAAGATCTATAAATATTCCACATGCTACTTCATTTTGTACAAGATATCTCTTTGACTTACATTTTCTCAATATTACAGTAATATCTGACCTACATTTACTCCATATAACAAAAGATGTCTGTGTTGAATCTGTTTCTGTATTCACTAAAAAATTACATTCCATAATATAGTGAAATTCACCATCAGATGTTACAGTTTGTTTACACTCTATTTTCTCTGCCAATATTATTAAAACACCCAGTTTTGATGTTCTAAATTTACAAAGTGAACATAAAATGTTTTCAGTAGTATGCAGTGGATTTGGCATAGCTCATGCTGTTTCCGAGCTATAAGGGGTCAAAGGGGCCAAAACTACAAATTTGCAGATTACCTAAAATTTTTATTTTTCAGCGGATTTCGATGGGTTTCTTCTTGATATAAGCTTTCTGTAATATGTCAATGGATTTGGCATAGCTCTTACCATTTCCTATAGCTAGCTGTAAGGGGTCAAGGGGCCAAAATTGCATTTTTTCTAAACACCGTAATGTGAAATTTTATTTTTTATCAGATTCCGACGGGATTTTTTTCTTTGGATTCCTCTTGATATAAGCTTTCAGTTTAGACCTTTTAGTTTGAATTTATTTTATTGACAAAAAAATCATGATTGTAGACATTCATGAAATGTTTTGCATAATTAGTCCAACTGTAATATTGAATATCTTACACTTGTATGATGGAATTTAAAAATCAATTATAAGTGCACAAAGAGCACCTAGTTAGTGCATTATTTCTTTAAAAAAATTATTGATCTATAAATAGACAAAGAAAAAAGGTTTTTGTATTCCTTTGAAAAATATTTGGATTGCATAACTATAAAATATTATGTAAATGCAGTCTAGAGTTTCTAAAGGACCTATCAGTGTGTTACTAAATATATACAAAAGCACATGGAGAAACATGTGAATATGTTAGACATAGTGCACTAGATAAGGACCATGTGCAGTTTGTCTGATGCAGTTGTATGAGTAGGGAGTGTATTGGTTATAAATTTTTATAGAAAATACCATATGTGATAAAAGGCAATCAGAGTTAAGTGGACTTATTTGCTCAAGACTATATTGATGTTGTTATGAACCGAAAGTAGATAATATAAAGTGAAAGTGAAGAATATTGTAAATATTTATTGACAAATCAATACATTGTGACATTTGTGTGTGACTTGTTGACAATGTGTACAATATTAATATGTTATCGATGATATTTGACCTAGTTACGCATGGTTAGGTAGAAACTAAGTTCAGTGTTACTCATGCTTGTCTGTGTGTATTGATAGAATGAACGTGGGACGTAAATAATTAATTCATTCAATGGGTAAAGATAGTTGTAACAAAACGGATACAAATATACTGACAGAAAGACTTTCCTATGGCCACATTAGTGTGCCTAAAGAATTACAAAAATTATTGGAAATCAAGGATAAGGTGTATGATAAATATTCCCGGGAATTTGGAACCAGTAAATTTAAACTTGAGGAAATATGCGGAGTGTAAGTAAGATATATATCTTCAGAAAAATTTCGTAGGCATGCCAATTTTGTATTAACAGAGACATGTAATTATATGTCTCTGGTATTAAAGCATATTTTATCTTGTTAAAAATATCTACATTTGAATTTTTCAGGGGTATTTTGGGGAAAGGGGGATGTAACTGAGGCATTAGCACAGGTATGAAATGATTTCAGTGTTGAAGGGTTCAAAAAATACTGTGTATTGGTGGAAACATTAAAATACCCAAGATTTCAAGATTTTCAAAATTTTATTTCTCTCTAGAAAGATTAAACTTTTACAAGTGACAAATATTAAATATATTAAATGACCTGGTATTAAAATCACAAAGTCATGTTTTTATAGAAAAGAATTAATAAGATCAAATCAAATCAAATAGTTTTATTGGACATAAACACAGTTTATGGAATATTTTATTTTATTTCCAATTATAGGGTGCATATGGATATATAAATTTACAGATGTATTTCCTCTTGCACAAATAACTTTCACTCATCATTTCACACATATTTCTCACTCGCACTCACTCATGCATGATTTTAATTATTAGAAACATACACTGACATAAACACAGTTTACATGTCATGTGGTATGCAATCCAAAATAAAAAAGAAAGAAAGAATACAATAACAAAAAGATAAAGATACAACAAAAACCAACTACAACAAACACACTAATCTTTCAGCGTCCATATTTTGTCATTTTTGTGGTGTTTTATAATAGTTTTTCATGTTTTTGAGCAGTATTTTACTAATTCTTCTCATTGTGTTGTGTTGTTATTTACATTCAGAGGTGTGTTTTAATCCTCCATTCTGATTGGTTGTTTTCTTAGTGCTGTTAGGTCATTGTGAACTTGATCAAAATTAGGTCATAAAGAATCAATGTAAAAATAGGAGCTAATTTACCAATGGATCATGTAACCATAGGTCCTGATGTAAAATTAAATATTCTGGGTAGATATATAAGATAGAGCCCTAGTCTGCTTGATCAATCAGGGTGAAACCTGATAGAAATATTGATTTATATGCCATTCTCCATTTTTTTGCCTGGTTATGCTTTTGCTTCACCTTTGTGCACTTTTAGAATCTTTTGCAGATCACCAGGCAGATATGGAGAAACACATTTATTTCATCAAAAAATTGATTTTCATTTTTTTTTGTGGCCAATTTGGAACCATATGTATTCTCTGACTTAAAGGCCATATTAAATAAAAATCCTAGCTAATTCTTCTTCCTTCCCGCCAAGATTGATCAGCTCCTGAAGAAAAAAAAATGTTCTAATTTCATCTCAATTTTGATGAGTTTTTCAATGAAATAAGATTTTCTCCCTGCCCTTATAGACTACAAAAAAAATATATCATAGATTCTCGATCATCCTTGCTGCCTAGATCAGTAAGTTTTATTTGATTTTTTGTTCAATTTTTAAAATGGCAGCATTTTTTTTGCAAAATTTGATAAAAATATAAAATAAAATTCGCCTTTGAGAAAAAATGGATGAGAATATAGGAATTATTTTACTTTGGCCTAGGTTTTTAAAAGGTTAGATGAGAATCAAGAATTTTTTTGTAAAGGCCGTATATAATATAAAATTGATTTTGAATAACACCCATGCTGTAGGGCATGTTAGCCTAATATAAAATTGATTTTGAATAACGCCCATGTTGTAGGGCACATTATTGACATTGTGGAGAATTCACTTAAAATTCAATCTCTCTTGAACTGCACAGTAGTTATGTAATTTGAATTTCTTTAATACACATTTATTTGATAAGTAATCTGTGATTGGACAGGATTTATTTGATTTACGTCAGCTTCTGTGTTTGAACATTTGATTTGTAATGACGTGAATTATATCACAATTATTTGTCGCGAAGCATGTTTAAAATTGTAATTGAGGTAAAAAATGTTGCTGATAAACTTGTTTGACCGAAGATATGATATCAATACAAATCCACAAGTGAATCAAGTCTAATAGTACATGTAAAGGGTATGCAATATCTGTCACAATCCAGGGTTGTATGGTACAGTAAAGACACTATAGAGTTCAACACTAACTTTGTCATCTTGATAGATGCCTCGATTCACTATGGCTAGTCATACTGTGACTAATTACAGACTCAAAATGGTATCCAAAAACCAGATTTCCTTACTTCTGGTCTTTGTTTGTGTTGGTACCTGAATATGGCTGTGCCCAAGTTTCTATCGTATAACTTTGTCTTTTGTCTTTTGTGTGTGATTGGAGGTCTTGCATGTTGAGTTATGGCCTGTAAACATTAAATTTTGATAGTGGATCCATCAAATTCAATTTTGAACCCTTAGTTGCCTCCATTGTTCAACATACCTGTACTGATAGATTAATTCTCTTTTAGCTCCCTATTCCAGCTTTCCTATATCTTTATTGTACAGTAACACTTCTTTAGGTAAATTTTCTCAAATTTTAATTTTTTTATTTTCAGAGGTATAAGCAGTATAGTACGAAGATGTGTAAATAAAGTAACGGGTGAAGAATATGCTGTTAAAATCATTGACATCAGCGGTGAAAAGGCGGATGATTTCCAGGCTGACCAAACCAAACGAGAAACAATCAGGGAAATTAACATCCTTAGGATGTGTAATGATCATCCAAACATCAGTAAATATATTAAGTTTTCATTTAATTAGTAGATTTCAAAAAATATCATGCCATGGTACACCTATAGGAAATAATAAAGCAGAACAAATGCTGGAAGTCGGTATGAGTCAATTTTGAAATAAATGTGCACATGGGCACCCCCCCCCCCAGTAAGCTGAGTAAGATTTCAGAATTTACCTATAGATATCAAGCATGAAAAAATACCCCTATAAAGATAAGTCAAAGAATCCCAAAACCAAATTTAGAAGCATAATAATTTTACTGACAGAAGGAACCCCTTTTCAGTCCTTGTTTAAGAAGTAGATGTTGCACATCATGTCTCTAGATTCAGTTTTTATTGACATTTGAAAGAAAAATGATTCCAAGGATAAATTTTTGTCATATAAAAAAAACATCTGTTATTCTGCAATAATAACATTGACAATGATAAATGTGTTATCTTTTGTACTTTAACCAGGAGGGATAATTATAGCTTTATAAGATCTTGAGAAGATTTAGTATTGGAAACCACTTCCTTATCTCCTCGGGCAAGCCCTCATATAAAACTAAAAATCTACATATTGAACTGTAATAAATAGTCAGTCACATGATATCTCCATTCTACACCTTGAGACTATGACAATCTTGTCAATTTGTAAAATTTATATTGTAAATTTTAATTTCTGTTTCTACTTGAACCACCCTCAACATTCACATGATTCATAAGACATGTATATTTTCTACTTTCAGTTCAACTCCATGACTCATTCCAAACTCCTACATTCATCTTCTTAGTATTTGAATTGTAAGTATGTTTACCTATATTGAAGACAAATTTATTGGCCTGTAGACAAACCATTAAAATAAAGTGAACACATGTTACAATATGCGTGGGAATACCTTTAATGTCATCATGTTGTAGATGACAATTTTCAATAATTGATGTTATAACATTTAGTGGTGGGGGAGGGGAGGTATTCAACAATGTTTATGTCTTGCAATTGGAAAAGCAGAAAAAAAATGATTTAAGTAAACTCCAGTTAATGAAAAAGGGGAAAAAATACTCATAACACCCAGCTTTCATTTCTTGAACATGAAACGAGTGCAAGATATATCCCATTAGAGTAATGTTAAAGCCAGAGAAGGCCTGGATGTCTGATTTCCTGTTTACAACATTGCTAATACTGACATATATTTTGTTATATACATATGATGGTCACTATTGATACTCCTTTAGAGAGGGATCATGATGATATCAAGTTATCATGAACTTTATGCACATGCATTCAATGCAAATGAAGTTTAAAGGGTATTTAGGAATCAGATGATCTGTCTGTCTGTCTGTGTCCATCTGTCTGTCTGTCCACACTTCTTGTAAGTGTGACTTCTAAACTACTTGAAGGATTTGATGAAACTTTACACAAAGTTGCATGACGGAATATACTTATTGTCCAAAACCAGGAAGGGGAGATAATTCGACTGAGTTTTCATCGATTAAATCTGTACAAATTACCCTGAAAGGCAACACCTCTTAAACCAATGGAAGGATTTTGATGAAACTTTACGCAAAGGAAGGACACTATATGGAGATGTGCATGAAGGAATATGATTATTGTCCCAAACTAGTAAGGGGAGATCATTCACCTTTGAGTTTTCATTGATCCCAATGGCACAGGTTACCTTGTAAGTGCATCTCCTCTTAAACCATTGGAAGGATTTTGATGAAACTTTATGCAAAGGAAGGGCACTATATGCAGATGTGCATGAAGGAATAAAATTATTGTCTGAAGCCAGTAAGGGGCGATGATGGAACTTTGACTTTTCATTGACTCAACTACTTAGAGTACCTCATAAATGCGACTCCTCTTAAACCACTGGAAGGATTTTGATGAAACTTTACACAAAGGAAGGATACTTTATGGAGATGTACATGAATGTATTTAATTACTCTCCAACACCATGAAGGGGAGAAATTTTACTTAAAAATTTTTTTTAATCCCTTCTGCAGTGATCTTTTGGACTTCGTACAATTTTTCAAAGAAATAATTGAAAGGGTAGATTTTGTGATATATTGTTATATCTGGCTGCTAATTGGCAACATATCTTGTTTTTTACTGAAAATAGGGGGATTCTGGTAAATTTTCACATTATGGTAATCATATACCATCAAAAATGGAGAGGGGATTTGAAAATTAGTAATTGAAAAATGCAATCTTGACAACTGGTAATCAAATAAACATGAATAGACTCCACACTATTAGATATTCCTTATAATTCAATTAATTTAGCATCAATGTGTTTTGAAATGTCAAAAACTGAGCCTCTTGCTTGATTATAAAGTAACAAGGTTGGAATCATTTATACTTTGGAACAAAATTATTGACGTTTTAGGCTTTTTCATATTGAAACTGAATGTGTAATATATGTAATATCATGGAATGAATACCGGTAAAACAGGCTTGAAAGATCTGTTTTTTAACTATCGTGACTAAAAAATGTAACAGTTGAAATGTTGTCCAAATTTTGTTACCTCCAAGTCACATGTTTTTAAATAAAAACGTGATCTTTGTTACTCTACTTGGAGAGATTCAGTTCATTGAACTCTTAAAAGTATAGTGTAGTCATGATTACCCAGACAGAACCCAATGCATAGATTTATTTGTAAAAAATGTAAACAACGTTGGCTAATGTCAAGGTTACATTGATAATCTTACATAGAAATGTGTGCCAGCTAGATCAGATTTGATTGGATAAAAAACAAACCATGTCACCTACTTTTTGATATCAATACAATCCTGGTCCCAATGTGGAATGAATTTTTCTTGTATTTTAAACAATTAACTATGGAAAACTGCAGCATATTTTCTTACCCAAATGTAATGTTGATTCATACCAGGCAGTAAATAACATATCAATAATAAATATATGATACTACAAAACAACACATGATATGTTGCATAATAGTGGCTTACACATATAAACAACTGGCAGATGTAAAAAATATTGGAATTTGAATAAAGGATAGAGTATTAAGGACCATTTCAATAACGTGTCCCACTCTAACCTGTTTGAAAGGATCAAGCAGTGTGACGGACATATCTACATACATGAGGGTAGGAATGGGTGATTCCTTAGGACAGTTAACAGTAAAAAAACTAGGCCAAATGACAGTATAGTAAAATATTTATGCCCTCACAATAAATTTTCCAGATTTTTCTACCGATATAGGTTTTGACAAATGATATTTTTTTCTACAAATAATGATAACTGTAAGAAATTCAAGTAATTTCCTGAATCACGATAATGTATTTATGGCCATTAACTGTAAAATTTTGACCCATTTGATATTAACGATAGCTTGCAAGAGGTGTTTGACTTTAACAATAAAGGGCATATCTTTTACTGTTTCAATGTAAAAAGATGTTTTGTATGATGTATTTTGTCTATTTCTTTTCTGATTTGATTACAAAATGTATTTTGTTTAATACAAAAGCGATGGCTTGATGACTATATTTGAATGTCAGTTTTTATTTACAAAAAAATGAAATATCAATATTTGAATTTTTTTATGATCTCTGATAATATATGCAAATGATATGATAAATTAAAAAAATGCACAAACATTAGATGATATTTGTTTGCTGTAGTGCTGAATATAATTCAAATTAAAAAAATAATAATAACATAGTCCAATGCAAATATGTTGAGAACTTGTTTTTAGTACAGTTCAATCCACCTTGTGAGGGTCCTCATGGGGGTCCTAGGAATCAAATAATCATTAAATTTTTGCCTTGGTAATCAAATAATCATTAAATTTTTACCTTGGTAATCAATAAATTTTTGGCTTAGTAATCAAAAAGTATGTAAAAACGCAAGCTAATAATCAAATAATCATTAAATAAATGCTCTCGTAATCGAATTATCATTAAAAAATGCCCTGATAATCAGGTAATCAAGAAACCCATGATGGGCCTCACCTTGTGAATAAGTTATAACATACAGATGCTCAACATGCTCAACTTATCCTTGAAACATCTGAAATAAACAAAGGTGTGAAAATGTAGTGCCATTTACTAAATAAACAACTTCCAATATTGTTTATGTTTATAGCTAAGGTTTGTTTATGTTTACAAGTATAAAAGGGTCAAGTAAGGGTCAGTTGTATCCAGTTCTGTTAGGGTCATATGAGTGTTTACTTTAATGGCTAGACTTTGATGTAGAATAACATAAAATGTTAGAATATATAAAGTATGCCTTGAATCCAAATATAGATATTTTCCCATTGGCAATATTGTATTATAGAACATCAAAGATACACGGACATTTATTATTCATCAGACACTTGTATTAAGTTGTCTAGCATTCACTTGCTTTTTTAAAAAGAGGCAAAAATATATTGTGTCCTGGTATTTCCTTCTTATGATACTATAAGTAAAAGATATAATTTTGATAATTTACTTATTAAGTCGTAATGAAACAGAAATCCCTCTTTGGTACCCCTGGCTACAGGTCAAGTAATGGTCAATTATGGATTATCAGGATGATAATGGCCAAGGTCTTATGTTTTCATCTTTCAACCATGTAAACAATACTGGCTAAAAACAGGGCTGTTTCTTTAAATGTATATGTTTTTGTTTTTCTCTTAATTGAGGTTAGAGAATTTGTGAAGTGTTATTAACACAAAAAAAAACAGTCACTCTGAGAATTAGGACTTTACTTCTTGTAGTAGCAAGGTATTATGTGATATCCTCAGTTGTGTTTCAGTCAGTCTGCCAAAGGTTTCCCTCTGATAACTTGTGAATGAATAGCAATTACAGTCTTTAAATTTGGTATTTAAGTTAACCATAAACTTGGGCAAGGTTTGATTTTTGGTTGAGATCCAAGTTCGGTTCTGAAGTTTGCTCCTTGAAACTGAAATTTTATTAACTTTGAGGATTTCATCTGAAAACTTTTGAATGAAATAATAGAATAACAAAATACTGAAGCAAACTAGAAAAACATACCCCCGCTCCCCCATTTGATTCCAGATGTAAAAAAAAAAAATCACCAAAAAAAAAAAAAAAAAAAAAAAATCAAATCAAATTTTTAATAGCCGGTGCACAATTGCATTATGTACTTGACATTCTGTGAAAGTTTCATTAAATTTCACGAAGCAGTCTAGGAGGAGTTGTCTCCACAAAGTATGTACCCTATGGCGAATGGAATAACAAATGCACGGATGCACAGACGGACAAACGGACACCATGATCGCTATATACCATCCGTTAAAGTTGGGTGTATAATAATAGATGGTATGTAAGTTGTTTAGTACAAAACTCATAGCAAGGTAGATTTTGGGTTCTGAGTTCAGTTATCCCCCTTGAAACTTTCAAATTTTGCAAATTTTGACTATTAAAATGCTAAGGAAATCCATACAGTCATCTAACGAACTACAAACCTAAGATCATGTTCAGTTAGGTGTTGAAAAACATAAATGGCTCTGCAGACTTTGGAACTTTTATATCCACTTTTGACTTGTGGTCAAAATTACGAAATGTCAGAATGTAATTTTTTGCTGACCTGTGAACTCAGGTCAATAAATGAATAAGCTTTAATTCGCTGTGGGTAAATATTTCAAGGTTGATAGTGAGGGTAGTTTTCAGCCAGCACAGAAATGGATGACCCTTTGGATCCGAGTAGAGGTCATTCATTCTACATTTACCTTGCTAATTGTCACAACCTTTTACCCCAGTGAAGACACAAACGAGTTGTGATGATATGTATTAAGATATTTATCTTGGGGAAATATTCCTCTATGGAACAATAACATGCCATGTTTTCAGCAGATTAAATTGAAGGTCAGAGATGTTGGAAATATGCCCTGTCTGTATTGGAATGGGTACAGCAATGGTTAAACTTGAAATTGGCATAAACAGATAACTGTTCAAATCTAAACGTGTCTATTTAATCCATGTAACACTATTGATAAAAATGGGTTATGAATTACTATGCTAGTAAGTTCATACCTCAAAACATAATTATCTAACAATTGCAAATGAAAATGTAATGTCATACTTTCTGTTATAGCGAATACTTATATATAACGATGAGGCTGAGGAACTGTTTATCTTTTCATTTCAGATGCAAACAGGGAGAATTATTTGATTATTTAACACAGGTTGTTACATTGTCAGAAAAAAGAACTAGGTAAGTTGTGTTTTTATAAGATGTGAACACTTTTATTAGATGTGAACACTATAATTGGATGTGAACACCATTACACGATATTAACATTATTACAAGATGTGAACATTATTATAAGATATGAAAACCATTACGAAATATAAACATTATTACAAGGCATGAACATAATGATAAGATGTGAACACAGTTATAAGATATAAATATCATTATAAGATGTGAACATTATTATTATTTGTGAACACAATTTTTAGACATGAACACCCATTTTTAGATGTGAATACCATTACAAGATGTGAATTATAAGATATAAACAACATAAATATGAAATAAATGAGTTTATCAATTGCTTTGGTTATCTGTGCTATCTTTATTAGCTCATCTGGCTACAGCCATGGTGAGGTTTTGCCATCACTTTGGATCCATTGTCCCTCCATCCATCCATTGTATTTCATCTGTCTGTTGTTAACTTTTCATTCAAAGGTCATCCCCTCTTAAAGATGGCCCCAAACTGAGCTTGGTCACATTGGTCCTTGGGTGGTCCTCTTCTATAAAAATTGTATACATCAGGTCTTTATCTCATCCAAGATGGCTGCAAATGGGAACATAGTTTAACATTGGACCCTATTGAAAACGTTCAAAGATCTTCTCATTAACCACTAGTTCCAAATGGAACCAAACTTAGTCACAATGCTCCTTAGATAATTCATTAGAAAATAGGTATCCAGCCAGTCTCTAACTCATGCAAAATTAAATTCTATTGGAAATGTCATTTCATACCTCTGAAACTTATACATGTCTTTGTCAGCCATGTTCCATGTGAGGGATATGGGCTCTTGAGAGCCTCATGTTAGGAATATTCCTAAAAACTGTCTTTTGATACAATTAAGAAATAGATTATTGCAAGCGGGGCTCTATGCAAAATTAGAACATGGGCAGACCTTATATTTGTCAATATTTTATACCGAGTGATAGCGAGGTATAAAATGAAGACAAATATAAAGTCTGACCATGTTCTTATTCGCATAGAGCCCAATTGTAATAATCTATTTCGATTCTAATATATTTAACAAGAGTTCTGAACATTCAAAGCGACTCTTAGAGATTGATATTGGGCTTTGCACTAGAATTGAAATATGTCGGAAAACTGCATATAAACACACATAAATGGAAAAAGAGAAATCTATATTCGTTGTTTTATTATTACAAGTGGCTCATAAGCTTATGAATTAGTACAAATAATCTGTTATAAAACATATAAAAATGATATTTTATAATCGAAGCGGATATGAGTGTGAACTGGTCATATTTCTGATTTATATGACAGTTTATGTTCTTTTTGAAGCCAAAAAAAAAAAAAAGAAAAGGAATAAAACTCATATTTATAATTTTATTAACATTGAAAATTAAAAATTTTATATTTAAATCGTACAGCATGATATGCAACATAGATAAGATTTCATTACAACAACACATTCGTTGCTAGGTTATGGTTATGTCAATTTCAGTTCCGAGTCTTTAATTTAGTAACTGTTGTAAATTTCTGTTATTGTCATTATTTGATGTGAATTTTTGGGTGGTTCAGTATTTAAAAACTTTATTTACACAAAATAAAATGAATATTGAGTGAATAAAATGTGAAATTGTACTTTACGAGTGTCCTTTTGTAAAAAATATACACATGTGCTAAAAAATATTATTGGGATTAGAACATTGCTTTGTTTCCAAAGGGGAAGAAGAGACTCATATTAGAACAGAAGATAAATCTGATACAAAAATAAGTACATCGCGAATTTAACCAGGTTTCAGGTCGATGATATAATCTTCCTGTTAAGGAAACAAGTTAATTTAACAGTGCAAGGTCAATATTTCCTGTGTTCTTATGTGGTAAAGGAAACATGTTTATTTGACAGTGCAGCTCAATGTTTCCTGTATTTTTTTATGTGGTGTAATTTTATAACATGGTGAAATAAAATGAAAATTTTGCATTTGAAATCTTAAAAAAAAAGTTCCTCCTTAAAAGCATTATAAATGAGAAAATTCCTCTGCAAAAGCATTATAAACAAGTGATAAACATTTCATAAAAATACAGAAATAAACAGTCAAGCCACACAAGAGCCTGATGAAAACAGTTGAAGGGATGTTCAAGCTATTGAGGCCAAACTATGCTTAAACCTGAATAAAGTGGACATCAGAAAGGCTGCCAGACATCTATCATTTCTATGGGGTTCGAGGTATTGCAACTCATGCCAAATATTACATATCAGCATGATCAGTGGTTATAAAAAGGCCATGCCTGCACAGTATTGTATGATAGAAGCACGCCAAACATGGGAATATGATACAAATAATGGTGAAAATAGTAAAGAGAAACAAACCCATTAAAATCATACGAAAGATATTTAGATACTTTGTAAAAAAGATTTTGGTATCCTTTCCACTGTTAAACCTGGCAGTTGGTCTAAGGCTGATGAAAACTGTATCTAGATACACAAATATCCTGATTTCACAACATAGTTTTTGGTTTTTTTTGTAAATCTGTCTTATATTTTGTATTACAGAATTGTGATGAAACAGTTACTTGAGACTGTATGGTTTATACTATTTGTTTTGTGTAAATCTATCCTGTATTTTGTATTACTGAATTGTGATGAAACAGTTACTTGAGACTGTATGGTTTATACTATTTGTTTTGTGTAAATCTATCCTGTATTTTGTATTACAGAATTGTTACTAGAGGCTGTATGGTTTAGACTATTTGTTTTGTGTAAATCTGTCCTGTATTTTGTATTACAGAATTGTGATGAAACAGTTACTTGAGACTGTATGGTTTATACTATTTGTTTTGTGTAAATCTATCCTGAATTTTGTATTACAGAATTGTGATAAACCAGTTACTTGAGACTGTATGGTTTATACTATTTGTTTTGTGTAAATCTATCCTGTATTTTGTATTACAGAATTATGATGAAACAGTTACTTGAGACTGTATGGTTTATACTATTTGTTTTGTGTAAATCTATCCTGAATTTTGTATTACAGAATTGTGATGAAACAGTTACTTTAGACTGTATGGTTTATACTATTTGTTTTGTGTAAATCTATCCTGAATTTTGTATTACAGAATTGTGATAAACCAGTTACTTGAGACTGTATGGTTTATACTATTTGTTTTGTGTAAATCTATCCTGTATTTTGTATTACAGAATTGTGATGAAACAGTTATTGGAGGCTGTAGAGTTTATACACAAGAAAAATATAGTACATAGAGATTTAAAGGTAAGGTAGAACCCATCATATTCATGTCAAAGTAAAAAAATAAAACCTTTTTGAACATTTATAACATTTCAAAACCAAAAAATTGTGTCAAATTTATCCTGTATTTACCAACTTCACATAAAAACTTTCTTGTGTGAACATCTCTCTAAACCAAAAACCTGTCTAATGTGACCACCTCTTTATACCTGTGCTAAAACCTGCCTCATGTGGACACATTTCAACACCAAAAGTGTCTAAGGTAAACACCTCTCGTAACAAAAGCATGTAAAAAAATGGACAGCAGGAAACACCTACAATGGCTGAAAATTATAAGGACATGCTACGATCTGCCAGGGAACTACACAGGAATAAATACAAATAAGACAAAAGACAAATGTAGACAACGATAGGAACTCTTGTTTAACATAATCACTTCTGTATACAATAATATGCCCAATTTGAATTTGAACCCTATAAACGGAACCAAAGTGTGAACACCTCTAAAACATTTTCTAGTGTGAACACCACTACAACTTGTGTAATGTGGACACCTGTAAGCCTAAACCTTACATGAACATCTATAAACCAAAATATGTCTCAAATGACTACCTCTAAACCAAAACCAGTCCAAACACCTCTTAAACATTGTCTAATGTGAACACTTATAAACCAAATTAATGAACTTTACCTTGTATTTGGTGTCAATTTTACACAAAACCTGTCTTATGTGAACACCTCTCTAAACTCAGACCTGTTGAAACTTTACCTCATACTAGTCCAAACTTCACACAAAAAACTGTCCATTATGAACACCTCTCAAAACCAGATAAAACTGCTACATGGGTGTTTGGTTAAACAGGTTTCATTGACATTACATTATTTGTAAGGAAACTTAAGATCATCTCAGGACATAATCATTACACAGTAATTATAGTCTGGTATTAGTAAACCTTCCTGTCTAAGCATAAATTAATGTACAGGGCACATAAAACAATTCAACAAGGTGCTTAAAGTCAAAAATGTAACTTTTCTAAACAATCCACCAAATTTCATTCATTTTATGAATTTTCGCTTTTTTAAAACTTTTAGAAAGCATATAATAGCTGATTGCATGTAAACATTCCTTACACGAGTTGAAGTTTTTTTCTCTCTTTTGATACAAGAGCTGGATCATCAATCTAACAATTCATGATACCAGTTTTAAAGTGAAATTGTCTTTTATTTAATAGCCAGAGAACATATTACTAGACGACAATATGAATGTAAAGTTATCAGATTTTGTGATATTTTTCAGCCAGAGAACATATTACTAGACGACAGTATGAATGTAAAGCTATCAGATTTTATTGTATTTTTCAGCCAGAGAACATATTACTAGACGACAATATGAATGTAAAG
>MJUU01006315.1:132964-147822 GCA_002080025.1 Modiolus philippinarum
ATGAATGTAAAGCTATCAGATTTTGTTGTATTTTTCAGCCAGAGAACATATTACTAGACGACAACATGAATGTAAAGCTATCAGATTTTGTTGTATTTTTCAGCCAGAGAACATATTACTAGACGACAGTATGAATGTAAAGCTATCAGATTTTGTTGTATTTTTCAGCCAGAGAACATACGTACATGTATTACTAGATGACAATATGAATGTAAAGCTATCAGATTTTGTTGTATTTTTCAGCCAGAGAACATATTACTAGATGACAACATGAATGTAAAGTTATCAGATTTTGGTTTTGCTACAGTACTTGGTCCTGAAGAAGAATTAACAGGTACTAGTATAATAGGTGTTATCTGCAACACATTATGGTCCAAATATTGGACTCGGCCATCAAAGTGATTACATGTATATGGATTCATTTTAATACTCAAAATGTCAAGTTGATTTTAACTTTCTTCCTGGCCAGTCCATACTTAGCACTTTAAATTCTAAATCTTATTGGTATGGTGTACAGCTGGAACACCTTTGGCACTTCCAGTAAATCTGATATAACTAGATAAATATAATACAGGTATTTGAAGTGAAATCACTGCTCCATGTTTGTAAACATTTAAGTATCTGCCAAACATATATCCTCATGCATAAAGTAATGTATTTTGAAGTACTTTGCTAATTCAGAATTAAAAAAAAACAAACTAAACATTTTATTACAGCAAAGTAACCAGTGGATTGGAAACCACTGCTTGCTACATGTTGTGAGGTTCCTCCCTCTGTTGAAGACCGTACGGTGACCCCTAGATGTTTTGTTTTGGGTCATTTTAACCTGGAGATGGGATGTGGTCTCCTTGACATTTACCCAATTTCATTTCTTTTTCATATTGTACAGTCTAATTTTGATGGTTGGAAAACTAAAAAGACTGATGAAAACAGTTCAAGGTAGAGGGATTTAGTTTAACAGAGGGACCAAAAAAAGGGTTCCAGACATCCATAGTGTTCGAATTTTTGCCATATGAGCCATCAAAGTTCAACTGTATTTTTCCAATTAATTTTTTTTTAACTTTTCAAAAGTTAGGGCTGGCAGTTTCATAGAACTAACAATGAAAAAAATACAGGGTCTTAATCTTTACAAAATATTGTGTTACTCCTTGGTATCTAACACAAGAAGTTCTATCTGTATAGGTTTATGAGTGTGTATCTGGGTAAAGACAAGCATTTAAATCTTTCTTCCATATTTACAGAATTATGTGGTACCCCTGGATATCTAACACAATCTGTATTGATTTATGAGGGTGTATCTTGGTAAAGACATCCATTTAAATCTTTCTTCCATATTTACAGAATTATGTGGTACCCCAGGCTATCTAGCACCAGAAGTTCTAGCTGTATCTATGTATGAGGGTGTATCTGGGTATAGACATGAGGTAGATATGTGGGCAATAGGAGTAATTATGTACACATTACTGTGTGGTGCCCCTCCTTTCTGGCATCGTAAACAGATGCAGATGTTGCGGATGATTATGCAGGCTAATTACTCCTTTGGTACACCAGAGTGGGATGATATATCACAAGCTCCTAAAGATCTGGTAAGAATTAAGAATAGTATTTATTTATAGAAAAGAAAAGAATATTGCATTTATAAATTAACCCAAAGTAAGCAATCAACAAATTCCCAAAGATCTGGTAAAAATAGATTGATCTTTAATTTGGGAAATCATTGTACATCATCTTTCCTAGCCAAGAGTTACGAGTCAACCCATCTATAGATCATGCCACATTTTTGAAGATACAAGTATTGAATTATCTCCCTTTAAGTTAGAGTTTCACTATGATTCAATATGAAATAAAAAAAATAAGATTACTTATAACATCTAACAATGTAATAATTCAAAATATATTTAACATAAGGGAAATGTATCCCAGAAAGTAGAGACAACACAAATCTTGAGAATTTTGCAAAATTTAAAAATGAATGCTTACCATGTTAAAGTTTTATTGTTAGGATATATATTCAAAATAGCTATTATTGCATTCTGATTGGATGCAGGTATTAGTGACTGCATCCAATCAAAGTCATTGCTTATGGGCTGTAGAAATCCACTTTGATTTGTAAAAGGTAATGAGGAGAGGAGCAGCTCATAACCCTTGGCTAGCGAAGAAGATTGTACACATGCCACGATTATTTAATTTTTTAGTGCTGAAATTCAGTTTGCTTATCCCCAGTACTATAATACAGGTTAGACTGTATAGCTTGGTACATGAATTTTTTATAGTACAATAATCACAATAGTTAATGTAACATTAAATTTCATTGGTGAGTGTCATGATAAAGAGAGGTTATCTTTGATAAATGCATCTTGTTGATTTATCCCCTCCAAGCTAACATAGTCCTGGTCTCAAATACTGATTTATTGTTTTAAATAAAATACAAGTAATTTTAGTTGAGTAATAAAATTTTCATAATGTCCTATTGACATTCTCAGATTGTGAGTGAATTAACAATGTGTACTTCTGGATAAACTTTCTTTAAAAGCTGGCAGTAAATCAGATAGTTCAAAAACTTTATCTGTTATTAAGTAATACTCATGGGCAAATGTATGAAATTTTTTTTTAAATGAATTTAAAAAAGAAATATAAATGAAAATCACCGTATTTATAATTTCAGGACCAAAACAATACATGTAATTGTCTGAAAATATAAAATATATTTGTTATTGCTGTAAAACAGTTGAGAAATGCTCAATAAACCTCAAATTTCAACCTATTTCTAAGGCTCATACAAATATATTATATTTTTTTAAACAATGTACATGTATTGTCTATTTATTTTTTCACAGCTGTGTAATGAGTAATGTTACTGTATTTCAGATCTCTAAATTATTAGTTATTGATGTAAAAGACAGATTAACTGCTACAGAAGCTCTAGCTCATCCATTCTTTAAACGTGAGGTAAGATTACTGAAGTTCTAGCACATCCATTCTTTAAACGTGAGGTAAGATTAAAGAAGCTCTAACATCCATTCTTTAAACGTGAGGTAAGATTACAGAAGCTCTAGAACATCCATTCTTTAAACGTGAGGTGAGATTACTGAAGCTCTAGCACATCCATTCTTTAAATGTGAGGTCAGATTACTGAAGTTCTAGCACATCCATTCTTCAAATGTGAGGTAAGATTACTGAAGCTCTAGCACATCCATTCTTTAAACATGAGGTAAGATTACCAAACCTTTAGGTCATCCATTCTTTAAACATGAGGTTAGATTACCAAAGCTCTAGAACATCCATTCTTTAAACATGAGGTAAGATTACCGAAGGTCTAGCACATCCATTCTCCAAATGTGAGGTAAGATTGCTGAAGCTCTAGTACATCCATTCTTTAAACGTGAGGAAAGATTACTGAAGTTGTAGCATATCCATTCTTTAAACGTGAGGTAAGATTAACTGCCATAGAACTTTTGTACCTTAAATGCATCAAAAGCTCTTAACAAATCTGTTCTTTATAATTGTGGAAAGATTAAGTGGTACAGAAGCTCTAACACATCCATTCTCTGGACGTAATGTACCATTAACTGTTATGGAAGCTCTTAACACATCAATTCTTTAAACTTGAGGTAAAATTAAGTGCTGCAGAACCTCTAGCTATCCATTCTTTAAACTTTATGTAGGATTAAATGCTACATAAGCTCTATTGCATCCATTCTTTAATGTTAGGAAAGAGTGACTTCTACAGAAGCTCTTGCACATCCTTTTCTATGTAGCTTTAGAAATTATTAAAAATTCATGAAGTAAAATTCATGAACAGAATTGTAAAGTGTTGTTGACTATGAATTTTCAAGTCAGAAAAAAATGATTTTGTATGCAAGAACTCTATGTGCTTTCATAAAATTCCTATCTGGATGTAATTAATTTATATACTGATTCAACTATTATTTAAAAAGAAGGAATTGGACAGAAGTTTTCCAACTGAATTATACATAGTATTTACATATAGTTTCTCCTTCAGGTAGGACTAAGGAGTGAGTTAAAAATATTTTTCCCTCGAGATAGGAAAATTTTGATTTTCAATATGCTAGCTTTAGCGAGCATTGTAAAATCAAAATTAACTATCGAGAGGGAAAAAATACTTTTAACTCATGACGTAGCTGAATGAGAAAATCTCCCATGAAATGTGTGTAAAAAGCAAAAAATCTAAAATGGTGGGAAATCTCTTGCGGGAATTTGATCAATTCTGTTGGTTAAAAAGTTGCGTGCGCATTAAACCAACTGCTACGAATTGCAGAAAAAACATTCTACTTAAACAAATAAAGAAAAAATGCACAAGATCATTGTAAGTAGATATGATTATGCTACTATATGCATAGTAGGGTCAAGTACAAAGGGGAGACAATTAGACATTGCGTAGACATACAAATATGTAATTATGTTTTTCAAAAACAGACAGGTTTAAACAGTAATTGTTCTTATATGCCTGTAGTTATCCTGTAGTTATGAAATGTCAGTAATTCTAGAACTGTCTTTTAAACCAGGACAGTGACACTAGTGTGTCAATAAACTATGTTTATGTTTCCTGAAATAAACATGTGAGAAATGAATTTCTGGAAATTTAAATTCTTTAGAAATGAAATTTATCTTTAAATAACAAATTATTTCTAGGAAATTAAGCATGCTGTATATAAATGTAATACTAGCTGTTGACAATTTTTCTTTAAAGTGAAGTATTTAAAAAGATTAAATAACTGTTAGAATGTTTTTACATTCATTCTATAAGTACATGTATACAAATCAATTTAATAATATTGTCTCTTGAATTCTAAATTTCAATGTGTTTTACAAGTTTTTTTAAGGTAAATTCTGTAATCAGATTTTAAGTAATATTAAATGGAATTGGTATGTAAGTAATTATAACATAATTATATAACGATATAAATACAGCAGGTACTTTTGTAGTCGTTAATTTATTAATCTGTTTTGGGTAGTAGCAAGTGTTCTATACATAGTATTTTGATAAAAATGGTAGACAAGGCAACTTATATTATGATTTTACATCACATATATACACTGAGAGAAAAAAATATTTGAATTTAAAACAGAAAAACAAGCACTGAATACACATGAAAACAATAACTACATTGTGCAACTTTTACTTACATTGTCATTGTTTTTTTCAGTTAAAACCAGAAAAGAAATTTTATCCAAAGAAAGTGTTCAAGGTATGTTGTTAATTGCTGTATACCTCATAAAGGTTAGGGTTCAAGGTCATAAAAGTTTGGGGTCATAGGTCAAGAGTCACAGCGTCACAGGTCACATTTTAAAGATGTTCATGGAGCAATGATCCCAAACCAAAAGATCTGGAAAAAAACCTGTATAAGCTTTAACAATGAGTGTAGTACCATAATGTCTTATTCCCTTTCCAGTAGAAAATGGGAGAAAAAAATAGAAAATACATCTTTTAAATCTGAAAAAAATATCCTAAAAATCCAAACACTACAAGATGAGGGTTGAGTGGTATAGTGATCTGTTCTATCACCGATGTAGTGTTTTTGTAATCAGCATAAGGGATGCACAAGGAATGCAATTGCACCAAAGTTTGTACTTGCACTGGGTTAATACTGTACCTTTAGAGTACTCTGCCTTTCTCTTATGCTAAAACTGGCTAAAATACTGCTGAAGGTGGTATTGAAAAAAGAATCAAACCCACTCAGGGAATGGTTTGAAGTTGTAATTTTATCACGAGTTCTATTCACCTGCAATGACTTGAGAGCATTCTCTCATGAAGAATATTGATTTATACAAAATATTGCACATTTATATTCCAATAAAGGGTTCCACAGGTCACATTTACAAAATGGATTTAAAAAAGAAAATAATTTTCAGTTCCTTTGATTGCTATTTATTTTAGTATAGTGCATCGTTTACTCTTGCCTTTAGTCAACCACTTTATTATTTGATATTCTTTGATGGTAAACGTTATGATTTTAAGAGGTTTTTGCAAAACTAATAAATGCTTTGAAGTTTTATTAGTATATTATATAAAAAATTCAGCTTGATTAATGAACCTGAATTTATTATTTACTTATAAATTTATAATTGAAGTTCAAAAATATGGAGTAGGTTGTTATGTCAGGTTGTTAAGAATGATTTATGTCTTTCTTCATTAAAACTAAAGTGGTATAATATTTATTTTATAGTGCCTGATCATCTGAAAGACTCTTTAAAAATATAAAACCTAAACACAAATAAACAATAGAGACTTGTGGACTGAAATTTTTAAATGCAAGCATTTAAGTGGATAAATTAATAGAATATATTTTTACATGCCCGGGTGAATATTGTAGAATTTATCTTTTATATATCATCATTAGATTACATTAATCTGCAATGGCTGTGCTTAATGAATAATTACGACCCTATGAATATTTTTATGCCCTGATTATGAAGTCTGGAGGGGGAGCATATTATTTCACCCTTGTCTGTCCGCTGGTTTGTCTTTCTGTCTTTCTGTAACATAGGCATCTAACAGACAAAAATACTTATTGAGGGCGCCCATCCTCTAGCATGTCTAGTCATACCTTTAGATAATTTAATGTAAAGTTTAATAGGGTCTGTAAGTCTCGTCATGTGACGTCGAGAAATCACGATAAAATTCAAATTTGAAAACGTTTCCTGCCAAAATATGACGTTGTGGGGATTATGACGTTTTCATTTTTTGCTTGAAACGTCATATTTTTCTGTTAAAAATGCTACTTTCGGGTATTCCCATAATTGGACGAGACTTACAGACCCTATTGTATATGCATCCTTTAAATATTTTGTATTTCATACTTCAAAACCATTATTGAATTTTAATTTATTTTCTCTCTTTTTTTTCAGGCTGCTGTTCTATGTGTAAATTTCTTCTTTAGATTAAGATTTTATTTTAACAATCCACCACCAATTTCCACAGAAGTTGTCAAATCTAATCCATACAGTGTAAAAATGATTAGAAAACATATTGATGCATGTGCATTCCGAATGTACGGACACTGGGTCAAAAGAGGTGACAATCAAAATCGTGCAGCATTATTTGAACATACGCCAAGAGATGATTGGAAAACCATGAGTTTAAATACGAAAAAGGAAATAATATCAGACTCATAACGACAACTTAACTTAGGTTCATAACCTTGAATACTCATCCGTTCCTACTGTGGGTTCTGAGTAATCTTTTCCTGTTACCATAGCGACATACGACAAAAGGATTTTTGTATTCGACAGGAAACCTATATCTGGAAGAGAACCAATCACATTTAAGTTAACATGTAACAGGTCAAATTTTTTGAATGCTGTGTTGTTGCCATGGTGATTTATTATTTCACCGAAGAAGAATATATATGGATAGAGAAATAAAAGAAATGAATTTATATTTCTTATGACTTTACAAACAGGAGTTTTTAGCGGATGACTTTAAACTTTTATATAAATTTAGAACCAGAATTTTTTTTTTATAATATAATGGTTCTTAATGATAATAACATTGACAAGTTGGAAAAAAGAACAAAAACAATTTTTAGATAAACCAGTTAGTATAATGTAATTTTATCTTGTTTTTTTTTCTTTTTGTTTGTAGTGATTTTATATACATGGGGTCCTGAAAAGTTGTTTAGAATTTTTGTTTGAATTCTTTCAATTCTTGTTTGTGTAGATTTGTCAGATATGGCAGCTTTGTAGGAAATCTTTTTAAAGTCATTTTTGGATTTTTCTATTGCAATGTTCACTGACTAAAATGTACTGTGAGGGGAAAAATAGATTTGACACCAAAATTTTTTTGAGAATCTAGTTTGAAAACCACTTCTCAACATTTTCCAGAATATGTTTCAGAATCATCTTATACTAGTCTAAGGGCACAAGACTATGATGGGTGTTTCAAGGAATTTCTTAAATTTTTAGTATATTTTATGATTTAATTTTAGAAGTTTGGAAAACAAATACCATTATTACCAATAAAGAAAGCCAATAATTAAGGAAAATGTATTTTATGCTATAAATCGACCAAGGAGTGAAAAGTATATACTGGTAAAATGAAAGTGCTCTTTTGTACTAAGTGTTATATAGTGCTCAATACATAGGTTTATGCTCAGATTTAAATTCAGTTATTTATGTTTTCTTAACTTTGGATATATATCTGTGATTTTGAACTGTGTATCTTTTGATAAAAAAAAAATCAACATTTACATCAACAGTAGGGTCTGTAAGTCTCATTCAATTTAGAAACTTCCAGGTACATAAAATGTATTCAGAAGTTAAATTTTTAACAAACACACATGACGTTTCAAACAAAAATTTAAAACGTCATATTTTAGGGGGAAACGTTTTCAAATTTTAATTTTATCGTGAAATCACAGTGTCACATGACAAATTTTACTGACCCTATTCTGAAACAGCTGTAAACTGTTTCATTTCAAAATGGTTTTAGACTTTCAGTTGTTTAAGCAATCATGACAGCGTTTACGAATGTGAAGATGAACATGGTTAGGCAAAAGCATCTGTCCAGTCAAGTTTGATCTGATCACATTCAAATATAAGTCAAGTTATTCTTAGCTCAATTGTAATTTAACAGGGGGGGCAGATCTTGCCATGTACCAGTTTTAACTTCAGTTTTAAATGCATCCATTGAACCAGGGTTAAAATATTATAAAAGTGATTGGATAGATATAATGCCAAAAATTACCGTTTTTTGGTGTGTATTAAACGCATTGGTGTATAAAACGCACCCCCTTCCTCAGAGGAAAAGAATCAGAAAAAAATCTAGTTCGTGTGTAAAAAACGCACGTAAATTTTCAACAACATGTTCTGTCCAAAAATGTCTAGAGACGCCGAGAGTTACCTTGTGGACTGAATTAAATGGAATACATGAAGCCTTATTCACTTATATTTAGAGGAATAACTGAACCTGTATTTATTTAATGGTTTGTTCAAACATTTTGGGAAATTTGCAAACGAAAAACATTGATTTTGTAAACACAGGAAGTTTATCTCAAAACGTAATTAAAAGTCAAAGGCAGTTACGGATACGTAAATATTACGGTTTGCTTTTGGTAAATTTTTAATTGATATTCCCTTATTGATCTTCATAATTGGTTTTTGCATTAATTAACTTCATTTAAACTATCCCTTTTCATAAATATAATTACATTATGACTTGCAAGGTGTATCCCTGAAAACCAGAAACAGTTTCACATAATCAAAACAAATATGGCGGACGCGATCGAGATGAAATTTTGGGCACCGGGAAATCTCTGAATATACATGTTGTATACATAGAAAACAATACACATCTTATCATGTTAATATTAGCAAACTTTGTTATCATCAAACACAGGTTCGTATCTGTATCACGACAAGGATTATATACTTATTTCCAATGTCAATTCTGGTCTGAAGTTAAGTTAGTGGTGGTCAGAGAAAAAATGCATCCCCTCTCACTAGGACCTTTCTGGGGGAAAATATGTGCGTGTAATACACACCAAAAAACAGTATTTGGATATTAATTGCAGGATTCATTTGCCTTTAATTTGATGTAAGAACTGGACAGTGGTGAGATTGGGTTCCTGGCTGGTAAATATCTGAAATAAGGCATTGGAAACTCTACCCCACGTTAATCACAATAAACATGATACGGCCACATCAGAACTTCTGAAAATACTTTGAATATAGTCGACATAATTTTATTCTGAAAAATGAATTGTTTCCCTAAGGAAGTATGAGCTACAGTTTTCAGAAGCATTCAATATCCTCGGTTTTATCCATTCACACAGGGTTTAAATATTTTTTACATGGATCCTATTTTCTTGGTCATAGATCATTTTAAAATGCATAAAATAATTAGTGTACAAATTTTTTCAATTTCCAATTATATTTTCATACGGTATATTGTAAGCCATATAAGGAGCTAATGACAAATGAAGGTAAACACTGGGGAGAACCGTTCCACCCCACCTCCCCAAATTTTGACCCCCTTAATGATTTAATGGTGTAGTTTAGAAAATTTGAAATCAAAATATTGTTTAACAAAGATGAGAATGGCATAAAAAGCAGAGACTTCACGTGGAAATCTGAAAAGCTTAACATGACAATGATCGTGATGTGCCTTGATGACTTTTGAAACTCCTCATTTATTTCCATGGTTACAACTTTTTAGTTATGAAAACTGGAAAGTATTTTACCTCGTCTGTGAAGTAAAGATAGATTTATTATGATATTTTCTAATATTATGAAGGTATTAGTGTTTTATTTTGTGAAGTGAAGACTTTATCAATGTCTTGACGGCCGAGTGATTTCACGAGGATTTGTAGAGTTGCTGAACTTTAAATATTTGTGTCTCTGTAAATATATATAAATCGTAACTTTTTTAGATATGATTCTTAAAAACACATGAAGTAATATACTGGGGTACAGAAGATCCTTTGTAGACATTTGTTCTGTTTTGAATGTTTTGTTTATCACTTGTATAACTTTTACTGATACTATTAATTCCGTAAGACTGTTTTTCATGAACACCAATTTTCATATTTATGACCAAATACATATTCTAAGTGGTCAAAGAAAAGAAATTTGTAGCTAGTATTGTAATACCACACACTTATATTAATGATTGTTCTTTATATTTCTTTATATGTCAGATGAATATTTCGCTGGTTCTGAAACACTGCAACTCAATGAAACCAAAAAATCCTTGCAATAAATCTACAACGAATGTAATGTGTTCATTGAAATTGAAGTAGTTAGTTTATACTCCATGTTTATTTTTGTTATATCAAATAGAAAATGGCTAAAATTTTTTTGCTAATCTGAAAATTATACTTTCGAAGAAATTTATCTTGAAACTTGTTCTGAATGTACAAAATATGAAAATTTTCAGAACATGTCTTCAATAATTTGCCTGTCTCATTCACTCGTTTGGCTCAGTAATCTTGTCTTAAACACAAATTGTGCTCCGTGATTTAGACTGTTACGAAGCTTCCTGCACTTAATGTAAAATTACCTGCCTCCCTAATTTGGGTGTGTCTTCCTTAATGATTCAAATCTGTATCAACCCCAGAATTTTGATCCATTAAAAAATTCTACGTGTTCCAGTGTTTGTGACATAAAAGAGTGAGTGATCAAGGAGTTTACCAGGCCAAACAGACTGGCTAATGTTTCCAAGTACAATATGAATATATTAATATTTTTAATGTGAAGAATTTGTTCTCTTTTCATATTGGATTATTTTTGTCCAAGTAGAGCTTTATCCACTACATTTACATGAATAAAATATGCAAAATAATTATAACACATTTCATACCTAAAACCTTTGTCCCAAAACCATACTTCATCTTGTCTCGTTTTCATATATAAATAGCTTCCCATTTATTTATTTTTCCGTGATAACAGTATTTTATATTTGTTAAGTGTATGATTTTGTTGTCGGATGTTAAAGTGTATATGTTATTTGTGAATATGTTGACGAGTGGAGGAGAAAATTGTATTTGTTATAAACCACTGATTATGCTATTTTAAAATAAATGTTAAAAACCTTTATATTGTTTTATGTTTTCAGGCATATAAAAATCTTTATATTGAAGTTCGAAGTTTCTAAGATTTCCTAGAATTTGCACACTAAAAAAAAATACAAGGCATCTTCACTAGAAATACTCCTGCTTTCAACTTCAGCTTCTAATAACCTGCACATGTTTGAAAATACATCTCACAATATGGCATGGGCCATGCAAAGCTTTTGGTAAAAAGTCTTATTTTCCATTGTATATAAAACTTGAAGGAAAAATTACTCTATATTCCTAAAAGTGAAAAAAAATAATAAATTGAATAACCCAGTTAACAGGAAGTATATTCCCAACACGACTGAAAGTGCATTCCTCAAAGATTGTAACAAAATTTCTAGTTTGTATCATTTATCATACTAGAGAGAAAGCTTGACAATGCATAAAGTGTCAAATATTGACATGTATTGTTAACAGGTAGTAGTGAGGCTTGTTTAGGGTGGGTCCCAATATCCCATATCCCAGTAAGTCTAGACTAAAATATCCCGTATCTCAATAATTATTACACCCCTGCGAACAAAGTTTTGGGGTATATAGGAATCACCATGTCCGTCTGTCCGTCCATGTACCTTGTCAGCGCTTGTTCTCCTAAACGGCGGCTTGGATTTTTATAAAATGTTACACAGTTGTAGTCCACCATCTGAAGATGTGCATGAAGTAATATGGTTGCTGCCCGACATTTTTAAGGGGAGATAATTCGTCTTTGAATATTTTCTGGGAAAAGGGGGGAGGTGAACCTTGTCAGTGCATGTTCTAAAGAGCTGCTTTGATTTTGATGAAATGTTACACAGTTGTAGTACACCATCTGAAGATGTGCATGATGTTATATAGATGATGCCCAAATTTTTGAAGGGAGAAAATTCATCTTTGAATATTTTCTGGAAAAAGGGGGAGGGCTGATCTTTGTTAATGCAAGTTCTCCCAAACCACTGCTTGAATTTTGATGAAATGTTGCACACTTTTAGTACACCACCTGAAGATGTGCATGAAGTAATATGGTTGCTGTCCAAAATTTTGAAGGGGAGATAATTTGTCTTTTAATATATTTTCAGGAAAAAAGGGGGGAGGTATATTGTTTTGTCTATACTTGTATTGTGTCCACATTTGTATTGTGTCCACAACTGTATTGTGTCCACACACACTTAAATTTATATTTACCATACTGATTCTTGGTTCAATTAACGAGGGTATACCTGGCTGCCATTCGGCAACAGCTATAGTTTAAATATCCCATATCCCATGGTCAAAATATCCCATATTCCAGTCCATTTTATCTCAAATATCCTGTATCCCTACTGTTAAAAATCATAAATATCCCATATCCCAATATACCCTAAACAAGCCTCAGTAGTGCCCTGATACGTCTGAATGCATCCATTCAGTTGCTATTACCGGTATATACCATTGCCAAGAAAAACTAGATGAAAACTTAATCTATAATGCAAAAAGTGTCAAGAAAAGTAATGAAGTAGATAAACAGGAAGTACTACCCTGACAGGTCTGAAGATGCATTCCTTAATATGGTATGACTATACAAATCTTGTAACAAAATTTCAAGATTGCATCATTTACCATGACAGAGAAGAGATTGACAAAGGGTGTGAGGGACGGAATGACAGGACACAGGTCAAAAAGTATTCCTCCACCTTCAGAGAGGGGTTTTAATAAAATTTTATAATGCATAACATGATTAAGACTTTTTCTTGCAGAATTTAGTTTCAAGGGGCATTACTTCAGAACCACATTCATTTTGAACCCAAATCGAATATGTCTAAGTTTTGTAATGCACAACACACTTAGTTTGAAAACATGTAATTTTGTTGACATTATGATCCTTTAAGACCATCTTTTGAACCTCTTGGCTATCTCCACAACCCTATGATAATTTTTGTACCAGTTGTTCCAAGTAGTTTCTGAAAGAATGAAAATCTTTAAAATCAGGTACAATGCAAAACTGTCATTTTCATGTGCTGGTAACCATTTTGAAAAGAAGGACATTTTATAAAAAAAAGGCTACTAAAGCACTAATATGCGAGGTGTGGAGTTTTCCCAAATTTTTCTGTTATAAATGTTGGTGTATAATTATATGACAACAAACATTTCTGATGACAAATAATAGTATGACATTGGCAGCATCTGACAAATGGGTTTATCCTAAATTGTTACCATTATCAGCTCTAAGTGATACATTTTAAGCTCACCTGACCCAAAGGGTCAATGTGAGCTATTGCCATCACTTGGCGTCCATTGTCCATTTGTCCATCCATCCCTTGTCTGTTAACTTTTAACATCTGACCTTTCATGACTGTCCGACAAAAAAACATGGCTGATAGTGCAGAACTTTAACATTGACACGAATGATGTATGAAAGGTCCTTTATAAAGATTTCTCATGGACCCTAGGAGAAAAAAACACATTCTGATCATCGTCTCTGCAACTACAAACATAGAAAGCAGCCACAGCCTGCTAAGCTCACCTCGTTACACAGCATTGTCACATGTTGCACATGTCAATAACCAGGAATGGATTTAATCATTCATTTAAACAGATTCAGTCATGCATAAAATGTAGGTCAGAGACAGCATCCGAAGCATTCATTGTTGTTGTCATCTCAAAATGCATCATGCATACCAGTATGGTTGATGTGCGCCATGTCAGTAAGCGGGAATGGACTTTAACCATTCTACCTAACCAAGTCACTCATGCGTAACATGTAGGTCAGAGACAGCATCGGAACCATGCATTCCAGTCCTCATCCAAAAAAGCATCATACATACCAGTATGCTTGATGTGGGTCATGTCAGTAAACGGGAATGGACTTTAAACCATTCTACCTAACCAAGTCGCTCATGCGTTAAATGTAGGTCAGAGACAGCATCCGAAGCATGCATTGTTGTTGTCATCCCAAAACACATCATACATACCAGTATGGTTCATGTGGGCCATGTCAGTAAGTAAGAATGGACTTTAACCATTGTACCTAACCAAGTCGCTCATGCGTAAAATGTAGGTCAGAGACAGCATCTGAAGCATGCATTCCAGTCCTCATCCCAAAATTCATCATGCATACTAATATGGTTGATGTGGGGCATGTCAATAAGCGGGAATGGACTTTTACCATTCTACCTAACCAAGTCACTCATGCGTAAAATGTAGGTCAGAGACAGCATCCGAAGCATGCATTCCAGTCCTCATCCCAAAATGCATCATACATACCAGTATGCTTGATGTGGGCCATGTCAGTAAGCGGGAATGGACTTTAACCATTCTATCTAACCAAGT
>MJUU01006317.1:4494-23123 GCA_002080025.1 Modiolus philippinarum
GCAGTCCTTTCCCAAATTATTGAAGGCAAAGAGAAGGTTATAGCATATGCTAGCCGGACTCTTACGAAAACCGAACGTAAATACTGTGTTACCCGGAAAGAACTCCTGGCCGTTGTTCACTTTATAAAACATTTCAGACATTTTCTATATGGCAGGTCCTTTACTGTTCGCACAGACCACAGTTCGCTTCGTTGGCTACTAAATTTCAAAGATGCAGAGGGCCAATTAGCCCGTTGGCTGGAAGTTCTTTCCTCGTATAATATGAAGGTCGAACACCGACCCGGTCGCCAACATATTAACGCAGATGCTGTAAGCAGAATTCCTTGTAAACAATGTGGTTATAGGTCAGACTGGGAAAATAATCCTCCCCAAGTAGTTCGAACAGTTACAAATAAACAATCTGATATTTCAAAAGAAACACCATTACAGGAAATGCAATGCAATGATTCAGATTTACAGATAGTCACAGGTTGGATAAAAGATAAAAGAAAACCACCCTTTGTAGACATTCGTAAACATAGTTATGTTATAAAATCACTCTGGTCGCAATTCGATGACTTGATCTTCGAAAATGCAATACTGTACAGAAAGAAGGGGTCCAATGCTCCAAAGCAAGCAATTATTCCTGTAAATGAACGACGTACTGTTTTAGCCCAAGTGCATGACAACCAAACGGGGGGTCATCTAGGAATAAGAAAGACGCTGTCCAGAATTAAACAATCTTACTTCTGGCCCGGGTTAAAGTCAGATGTTCGGGCATATGTCAGAGGTTGTGATCATTGTTTGAAAAGAAAAGGTCCCAAGAAAACAAAACGGGCCCCAATGAAAATTCAGGCATCGGGATGTTCCATGGAAAGATTAGCCACGGATATTTTAGGGGAGCTACCTGCGACTGATTCGGGCAACAAGTATATTTTAGTCGTCAGTGATTATTATACGAAATGGACAGAAAGTTTCCCTATGCCTAACATGGAGGCTAGTACTGTTGCTAGAATTATTGTTTCTGAAGTAATTACACGATTTGGCGTACCAAACACAATTCATTCCGATCAGGGGCCTTAGTTCGAAAGCGAATTGTTCAACGAAATGTGTTCACTTCTTCAGATCGAAAAAACCAGAACTACTCCGTACCATCCACAATCGGATGGTATGGTAGAACGGTTTAACAGTACATTAGCTTCCATGCTTAGTGCATATGCCAATGATAACCATACTAACTGGGATGAAACTCTCCCATACGTCATGATGGCGTACAGATGTGCGGAACATGAGACCACAGGGTTAACCCCCAATAGGCTAATGTTTGGGCGAGAAGTATCCACCCCTCTTGATATTATGTATGGACTTCCACAAGAGGCAAAAATTCTTCCAACAAATCAGTGGGTTTGGGAACTACAAGAAAATTTAGAAAATGCCCATAAGACAGTAAGAAAGCACATTGATCAGGAAATGCTAAGACAAAAACGATACCACGATCGAAAATTGAATTGGAATAGGTTTGAAAAAGATGATACCGTTTTAGTGTTCTTTCCCACTAAGCGCCCCGGTCTGTCCTCAAAATTCACAAAGTACTGGAGGGGGCCTTATACAATTAAAAGAAACTACGGTGAACTCACTTATGTGGTCAATTGCGGACGTGGAGGACGATTACAGACTATCCACGTCGATAGAATACGCCCTTATTATAAACAGGTATTAAGGGGGGAGGTCGTAGATCAAACATCCGAAGTCGAATTTGATACAACAATACGTCCCGAAATAGGGGAGTGTGAAGACGAAATTGACATTGAACAGCAAGTCTTTATAGAAAATGAGGTTGACGAAATGGAACCAATTCGCCCCAAGCGAAACAGAAAGCCTCCTAAATGGCTTTCAGATTATGAAACTAAATAAGTAAGTTAGCAGTTGTTTAATAAATTTGTATGTTTACATGTACATAAATGTTATAATTGTTAAATAGGATGTACTAGAAAGTTATTTTTATCATTACAGAAAATGGTCAAAGTCAAGACTACCTCTAAAAAGGAGGGAAAACGATGCCCAGTTTGTGGAAACCGCTTTACCGCGGAAGACTTCCCGCAACATGTCGTTGGTTGTTGTGATAAAAAGAGCGAGTCATACAAATATCCATGCATGTACCCTGATTGCACTTACGCGGCATGCAAAAAAATGGATTTGAATAGGCATGTCAGCCGTCAACACCCAACCTTGGCAGGAGATTCAGATTCTTTAAGTGATACGGATATTGTTATTCAATCCGATGATGATCAGCAACAGGTTAATGAAGAGAAAGAGTTTGATCCAACAGCAAGATAACCGACAAAACCTTCACCGGTTTTCACACCAGCCAAAACTAAAAAAAGATTACTTGAGAAACTGAAGGAGGGTATGGAAATTGTTAAGATACAAAGGATGTCGATGGCGGCCAGGTCAATTTCCAATTCCGAGGGCTGTTCGTCAGGAAGTAGCTATTCGCAACATCCACATTACCAGCTTCAGTATCTACGGTTGGGGCATCACAACTCATTACATCTACCAACCCCTCTACATCTACCAAAGATATTGGCACGCAAACAGAGGCAGTTAAAATCACCCATTTAAAACGTACCATTCGTACATATTATGAGAACGATAAGAAGATAGAAGAACTAGAAGAAACCTCTTGGGATGATTAGATTATCTTACTGATCAACTTTTTTTTTCGTTTTTGACTTACCTTTGCCTTTTTGTGCCAGGTAGGCACTACTCATTAAAATATCAGAAGTCAAGAAGACATATGATTCAGTTATATTGACTATCCGGGAGATAGTGTAATATAAGGTAAAAAAAAAGAAAAAGAAATGAGAATTAACGAAGACAATGATGGTAACAGAGCGACGATAGAAAAAGAAGGAGGACTGGTTTGCTGAAGTAAAAGATTTATAATAAAGAGAATAGTCATTTGAATATATGAATATGTTTTAACTGCCTTTAAATATCTGTCCGGTCGGATTGGGGACGTTAAATTCAAGGCCCATATATAGGGAAACGTCCCGCCTTGTGCATGTAAATGAACCCTAACCTAGAGGCCCAGTAGTGCCAAGGTTTAATAGGCTAAATTACTTCTTACCGGATATTCTTTTTGGTATATATTTATTTTCCAGTGGACAGTCTGAATTAAGGTTTGATATAATATACTTGGTCAAAATTCTACAAAACTCTGTCTTAGTTTTGTTGCTTGGAAATTTTAAAAAGGATTCGTTACTAAGGGTTTAAATGTTCAGCTTTTCTAATATTAATGCATAGTCATGCGAGGACGCATGAAATCGGAGGCGTGGGTAATGTGACGGTATTCTATTTTTGGTTATTAAGTGTTTACCGGCGTCTCATACTTAGTTCTTTTCCCTAAATATTTTAGTACCAAATTGCGTATTATATTTAAGGTAATGCAAAACCCTTGAAATAAGAAAGTAATCAACTCTTTTTATCATTCAAGAGAGCCTCTAATGATCAGTTGCATTAGGGGAATGTGCATTATACATTGGTATCAATTGTAATCGGATAACTTTATGACAAAACTACGTAGCGGTTTCTACTTTCACTTTCTATTGTTTACATTATACGGAACTTAAACAGGCATGTATTTCCGGTAATTTCATACTGATTCCAATCACTAAAATAGAGAACCAAGCCGTCTGCACAAAGCTTAAAATTATAGGATTGCAGACTAACCTGAATAAAGGATTGTCAAAGAGTACTTTGGAGCCAATTCGTCGCACTAGCGGGAAGGACACATTCCTTCAGGCAGTAACAGGCCGTCAGTACCCGAATAGGGAACTGACGAACTGTTGCTTGGTAACTGCATACTACCGAGCCACCGGTCTTGGTCGTATGACATCTGGCTAGGGATAACTTTTGTTAATAAGTTATTGCTCCATCGTCAAGACAATAAATAGCTTTTAAGGGAATTGCAATTTCTTGAAGGGTCTCTTACACAACAAATTATAGCCAAACTCGGGGAATTGACCTTGATACGAACTCCCTGTGTTACGTGCAGATTTAAAAGCTACCCGTGGCACGTGACAATTCTACTGCCGTTGTTTAGTTAAAACTTTATATTGAGGATGTTAACTTCAATGTGTTTTTTAATTTATCCAAAACAGTATATGTTTAATGTAATTTAATTGCACGAATTTTCATTTAATTATGTTTTATTTGAGTATGTGATGAGAGTTGCGTTGTACATTGGTTGTCTGTGTATGTTGAGATGGCAACTTTGTAGCCTCTAATCCTCGCAAATACAAAAATAAATATCAAATTAAATGGAAACTCAGGAATAAAAATGATTTTTATTCCTTTTTATTTATCAAAATCATAGTCTTAGCAGTGTTTGTAAGTTTCAGATTATAGTTGTACATTTTGCAAAGAAACGGTATTTTTTTTAATGTTTTTATGAATATATAACATTAAACCAAAAAAGTCTATATCTTTTACTTCATTAAATAAAAGCTGAATATATATAACTTGTTCCAGACTAAATGAATAAGAGGCTACCATAGCAGGATTAATATAAACTTAATATATATCTTTCCAAGATTGTTCCAAACATTGTTCTTATATTATGACACTCATAAAAAAACAATAGATATATTGTTCAATTAAAACAGGATTTGAATAAAAATAAAACATTTTTATGATCAATAATTGGGAAGTCATGCCGACGGTTGATATACCGAGACAAGACAATGTGTCTCACGTGTTTATCCTATTTATGCGATTTCGATGAGAAGTGGAAAACAAAATATTATAAACTAACGGATTAGGATTTTTACTCAAATCCGAAAAATATTGCTATTTCTTTTACTGATTGTTGTTACCAATATCTCATATGGTAAATATTTCAGTATATATATACCTGATCTGTCGATACATCTGGTGCGATGAACGCTGTAGATTATATAACTGATATGCTGTAAACAATATCCAATGAGGTAAACATGCATGAATTGTTGTTACTGACATATAAGTTGCCAGATGCTGTAGTAAGAGTATCCATACTTAACACTTTCCCTACCGGTGACGACTTATTTCGTCATGCTAACTGTGCACGTATTTATGTCCACCGCAACCCTCCATACATCTGGATTCTAAACCTTTTGCATTTTTTCCGTAGCTTAATAGCAATAGTTCACAACTGATATTAGCAGTTAATTTTATTACGTCATTAGTGGTAATAATAACCGTTTCTGTTCGTCTCAACAACCAAAAACAGAAATTTGCCTGAAATTTAAGGGGGTCGGTAACATTGAAGATTATTTCAAATGGGAGAAAGAGTTCGGAATTTCAAGTTTTTTTGCTGGATAGTATAGAAAATTGATCCAGAAGCATATACCCACTTATGCTGAAGGAGATTTTGCAACCAGGAAGAAACTAAGGCTCAGCAAATTGGAAAATATAGAAATCAAGGAATTTTGTCACTACCGGTTTTCCGTATATTTCTCCATAAATTGTATTTGCCGACCAATCACAGTCATTGGTTCAGACGAAGGACAGGTGAAATAGTTCTAGCTAGTCGTGCAATAAAATACACATTTGACGTCACTTCCGGCTGTCTAGGTTGACTTTTGTTCCATAAAAATATGAAAAAACGCCGATTTTCGGTAGGGGTGGGCGTTTTCCCACAGCCCTCCCCCTCCATTCCACCCCAATTTTCCTCCCATACCGTCCTTCCCCAGATCGGCATACTTGAACTTATATGATGATAGCATTAACTTTATCCAGCATCCCTTCATTTGCATATAATTTGCATAAATTTGCAAACAAATGAAAATACGGAAACGGCCACATTTGCTCCAGTAGGGAAAGGGTTAATATATTGAGTTGTCCCAGAGGTTCTACTCTGCCGGATATGCTGTTTTTACAACGTAAGTAGAACTAACTAGACAAGTGAAATGGTCAACGCGTTATTCCGGTACCTGATCTGTTATTATCACAAATGTATATTGTAGGAGTTCTAAACGCTATAACATCCATAGTTCTCTTACGATGCACGCTTATTATCTGTTCCTTGCACGAATAGTTATTTGTGGTACACAACGAGACTTTGAAGCTGGAGTTAGATATGGACAAGTAATAACACATCACGCGTTTCGACGTTTCTATTAGACCATTGTGAATATCTCGTTGGCCGTGATTAACGTTACCTAGCAACGGTGTTGTTATTTGAAACAAAAACAGCAGTTCGGCACTAAAAATTCGCTGCATTTATTTATGAAAATCATAAGAGAAATAGTTTTAACAACTCGAAAGAATTGTATATCGCTGGATATCAACTCTCGTTATAAAATTTCAAATATAATAAACTCGCCAAAGGCTCGTTTATTATATTTTGAAATTACATAACTCTAGTTGGTATCTATCGATTTACAATTCTTTCTCGTTATGAAAACTATAGTACATGTTTTTTTTTATTTACATCTGATGTAGTAAATGTAGAAATGTTTTAATAAACATCTAAAATGACAGAAAAAACTGCACTCTACTCTCTGACTTGCAGTGGTTAATGAAGTTTTCATTTGGTGTGGTTAATGTAGTGATTATAGGGTCTTGTAAGATTGTAAAAAAAACATTAAAATCGTTGTTCCTTTGCTTGGGTTTGTCACTGATGATGTATTTGTAGACACTTCGTCTCATGTGCATTTACTCCATATCCTTTCATTGCTAATCAACCAATAAAAGCGTTGTTCTATTGGTTGATTTTACCATGTATTTGTAAAGACTTCATTGTTAATCGATAAGTATTGTCACGTCAACTCGAGAATTCATTAAAAAATATTGGTTCGAGTAAACTCGTAAATAGTGATATGCTAGTATGACGCTCGTGTATGCGTTTGTAATCGTCATGTTGACAAACCTTTCAGCGATACACGATTATTAACAACAAATACCCCAAACCGACATGGTAACTACAATGTTATTGCGATTATGGCAATGCTTTCTTGATTCTTGAAGAAAGGTGAAGTTAATGCTTTAAATCTTCACCACTTTAGTGAGACTACATTTGTATCAAGTAGAGATATCTTAGGCCCTGTTCCAAGTTACAAATACGGGCTAAAAAGACTTAGCAATTTAAGAGACAGCAACAGACAGGTTTATTGCTGCTAAGAAAAGAAACTCACAATTAGGAAGCTAAAGTAGCTTTGATTTCAAATGTTAATCTTCGTCATTCACACTATTAAAATCAATCTGAAACACGAAAGAAAAAATGGTTGGATTTCTTTATACCAGATTACATTCAACGAACATATTCTATCCAATTGTGCTCCAAAAATAGTTGTCAGAAATTGTTTCATTCATTTGTAATGAAACGGAATTATAGTGTATAATAGAATAATGAAAATAACACTTTATATATATCATGAATAAATTAGGATGCAGTGCCAAAGATTTCTCGTACAGCGATATATATAGATATATATTTTCCTCCGGTGTGGTATGCCTGCACGAGATATTATGTCTCACGTGTTCATCCTATATCTGTGTATTCTATCATATTAAAAATAAGATTGCTTTACTGTTCCCTTCTATATATTCAGTACAAAATAGCATAGCGGTGTTGTCAAACCATATAGGGTCTTTATCAGGGAAGGATATGATGCCAGTGAACCAGATGTGCCAGCAAACTAAAAAGAGTCTTTATCAGGGAAGGAGAGGATGCAAGAGAACTAGACGTGTTTTCAGCAAACCATATAGGGTCATTATCAGGGAAGGAGGGGATGCCAGAGAACTAGACGTGCCAGCAAACTAAATAGGGTCATTATCAGGGGAGGAGAGGACGCCAGAGAACCAGACGTGTTTTCAGCAAACCATATAGAGTCATTATCAGGGAAGGAGAGGATGCCAGAGAACCAGACGTGTTTTCAGCAAACCATATAGGGTCATTATCAGGGAAGGGGAGGATGCAAGAGAACTAGACATGCCAGCAAACTAAATAGGGTCATTATCAGGGAAGGAGAGGGTGCCAGGGAACCAGACGTGTCAGCAAACCATAAAGGGTCATTATCAGGGAAGGAGAGGATGCCAGAGAACAAGACGTGTCATCAAATCAAATAGGGTTATTATTAAGGAAGAAGAGGATGCCAGAGAACTAGACGTGTCAGCAAACTATAAAGTGTCATTATCAGGGAAGGAGAGGATGCCAGAGGACCAGGGATGCCAGCAAACTAAATAGGGTTATTATCAGGGAAGGAGAGGATGCCAGAGAACCAGACGTGTCAGCAAACCATAAAGGGTCATAATCAGGGAAGGAGAGGATGCCAGAGAACTAGACGTGTCAACAAATCAAATAGGGTTATTGTTAGGAAAGAAGAGGATGCCAGAGAACCAGACGTGTCAGCAAACCATAAAGGGTCATTATCAGGGAAGGAGAGGATGCCAGAGAACCAGATGTGCCAGCAAACGAAATAGGGTCATTTTCAGGGAAGATGAGGATGCCAGAGAACCAGACGTGTCAGCAAACCATATAGGGTCATTATCAGGGAAGGAGAGGATGCCAGAGAACAAGGTGTGCCAGCAAACTAAATAGGGTTATTATCAGGGAAGGAGAGGATGCCAGAGAACCAGATGTGCCAGCAAACTAAAAAAATCTATCATCTGGACAATGCCTTCTGAATATATCTATCGGATTTTCTTGAACAACTAAGAAAAATCATGTACATCATTCTTTGCATCATGTCTTGCACATTGTGCTTGGGTGACCATCCATTATTCATGTTGCTGAAGCTTTGCTATTGCTTTAGTTTTTTTGTTTTTTTTTTTTTACAAAACTCTTTTCAACAAAAACATTGTACACTTTTTCCACTTGATACATTATAAAAAAGTACCCAAATATTCTGATTTAAAGAACTAAACAGACATTAGATTAAAGAATCTGCGTGTGTTCATTGGGTTATTGGTCCTTCCACATTTCAGAAGTGAATGGGTTAATTGAGAAAAAATAAAAAAGAAAAAAGAATTCATTTGCGGTAAATGACCTACAATATTGGTAAGGCTTCATTCTGCGAAACATATATTTTGCAAGATAGATGTAATGATGCTCATGTTTTTTTCCAGCTAACATCAAAATACTGGATAACTCGGCTTCCAACGAAGATAAAAAGTTCAATATCCACTCAAATCAATACTGGATAACTTGGCTTCCAACGAGGATAAAAAGTTCAATATCCACTCAAATCAATACTGGATAACTTGGCTTCGAACGAGGATAAAAAGTTCAATATCCACTCAGTTCAATACTGGATAACTGGGCTTCCAACGAGGATAAAAAGTTCAATATCCACTCAGTTCAATACTGGATAACTGGGCTTTCAACGAGGATAAAAAGTTCAATATCCACTCAGTTCAATACTGGATAACTGGGCTTCCAACGAGGATAAAAAGTTCAATATCCACCCAGTTCAATACTGGATAACTTGGCTTCCAACGCGGATAAAAAGTTCAATATCCACTCAGTGGTTATAAATAAAAAACCTACCTTTGAAAAAGACAGCTTTATAAGAAGCAAACGTGGCCAAACCCCAAAAATTTTGATCGTGAACATTCGTAAGAAGCAATGATTAATAAAAGAGTTTATGTTTTGTATTGTCATTTTAATGACAGAAACTTTCAACAACAACAAAAAAAAATGCTTAGATCTTTCATTTTATTAAGCCGAAGTTTAATAAAAATTATTCCGAAGTTAATGAATGAGATGCTTGAATAACAGGACACAGGAACATGTAATAATGATACATGTATATGTTTCCAAGGTTGCTCAAAATTGTTGTCGGAAACCATGAAACTCATTAGCAAAGTAATATATCTATATTGTCAATTAAGGCAAGATTTAAGTGAAAATAAAAGACATTTTATGATCGATAATGAGGAAGTCATGCCTACTAATTCACGTGCTGTGACGTATATTTTTTGTTTTTTCTACGAAATGGTATAATTGTATAATTATGTCTCACGTGACTATCCCAGTTAATTTTAAACAAAGAAGCTAAAAACCAAATGAGAATCGGGTTTTAACAGGCAAGCCTGGATGTACCTAATGAACAGTCAGAATTGTCTGTCAATTATTGACATGATAAATCTACGGATTCAAATTGTTACCATTATAAATACTTCTTTTCATCTTATCAACCGAGTCTTGCAAGATTGTATTAAACATTCAAATCACTACTGCTACAATGACAGTTTGTATGTCGCACATTATATATGGACCCGTTAAAGGCAGGGTTAAAAACCCGGATGCGTATAGAAATGGAAAATTATAGAACACAGCGTAGAGGAAAACAAAGAAAATGTCCTTTTTATTCTTGATTTGCATAACCTTCATCTTATATACCCAAATGAACTCGAAATTAAAGAGACCACTGATACACCATCATCAGCATCATACCTTGACCTATACTTCTACATTGACAACTCTGGACGTTTGAAAACAAAACTTTACGACAAGCATGATGATTTCGACTTTCCAATAGTGAACTTCCCGTATTTGAGCAGTAATATTCCCACTTCTCCGGCATATGGCGTGTACATTTCACAACTCATTCGCTATTGCCGTGCCTGTAGTTTGTACAGCGATTTTGTCAACAGAGCGAAATTACTGTCTCAAAAACTTATACATCAAGGGTATGTTCAGTCACTGTTGCAATTGTCACTACAGAAGTTTTACGGTCGTCACCACGATTTGACAGACCATTACAATGTTTCTGTTTCACAAATGATAACAGATATCTTTGGGTAGATCCAGAGTTTGTTACCAGACTGACTAACACCGACTGTGACAAAACCGGACTTTTCACTGGCAATGTGACGGGTGCCACGCGTGGAGCAGATCATGCTTACTCTTCCGGAACACCTGATGATACTCCCGGTTTTTAGTGTGAGTTCACACTGTCAGTGCTTTTGTTTTCTGTGTTGTCTCGTAAATCATTTTGTTATATTTTAGTTTTGTCTTTGTCGATAATGTTTGTGGAACAGATTTGTCTTGTTAATGTCTGCATACTTTATAGATAATTCTTTTCAATTTTCACCTTGGTGCTGTTTGAGGGTTAGAGAAGTAAGACACACCAAAAGATTTTAATTGGTTTTGTCTGCGGGTTAGAAAATGACAATAATCAATCGGCTATCGAGCAGATTTTTCAAAATAATATTTCACTGGCTGTTTGACGGGTGCCATGCGTGGAGCAGATCATGCTTACCCTTCCGGGGCACCTGATGATACCTCAGTTTTATAGGGGTTCACACTGCTAGTGCTTTAGTTTTGTATCGTTCTTGTTCATTTTTGTTTATTTGTTTTGTCTTTGTCATACTGTCTCAATTCGTGTTGCTGTGAATTGCCGTGATTTTGGATTTATGATTTTAGAATTTCCCCTTTCCTCGTTCTTGCTTCGGTATTCGTTTGCCGATGTATTGCACCCATTTAACTTGATTCCCAATGAAATTGGTTAAATCAGTTTGAACGAATTTCGGTCTGTTTAATACTTTCGTGTTTCTGATCGGGTCGTTGCCAATCTAAACCACCTATGCCGAAATGGACAGATATTGAATTTAAAGGCTGTTATTTGATTTTTTTTTCAATCAAGAAAGCAAATTAGCAGAACATCTAATATCCGTCATAACAAAACAGTTTGGATTGTCAGTAAAAATTATTGTCAGCAGTCAGAAGGATCATTAATTCACAGTATTTGTCGAGTAAGCAGGGTGTGGCTCCTTCGCCGTGTGTTTGAACAAATCATCCTTTGTCCCGGGACATAACGTCCAAGGGGGATAACCTGTAAATAATACTGGAATCTAACGACTGGATCTGTCAGAGATAAATTCATTTTATCAATTCATTTCTTTGGTTTGGGTTATTTTGTCAATCCGTATACAATTTTCTTCATTTATAGTACCTTCCATATTAAGTTATTTATTACTATCGGGTCGAAACGTCTTCTGGTGGACCGTTAGTCCTCAAGGGTATTCACCAGCCCAGTGGTCAATACATCGGTGCCGGCCCGAAAACCGATTTTATTTGGAATCTTGCAATACTCAAATTTTGTAAATTTTGTCCAACACTAAGGAGTATCTCAATTGTGTAAAGTAAGTGAGAACCGAACCGTCAGTCTAAAACGAATAATCCAAGGACAATGGCAACGTCGGAAAACAAATCTCTGTTCTTATTTGATTTTGGTGATACATTTAGATCATATTGGTAATTTCTTCTACATCCGCTTTTTTTTTACACCTTTCACTATATTCAAAATCTTCCGATTTCATTTGCAAAGAAGAGACATAAGTTTTCGAAATGGACATCTGCAGAAACTTAATGTTACTTCGGTATTTGGTCATTTGTTTTGGGCCCTTCGATAAAATACAATTTCATTACAAAAATTGGGTCCGTTTTCCTCCTTTTCATCTAGTTTTATTTTCACTGTTGAGTATTATATATATATATATTTCTCTAATTTCTGTCCTGTTTTCACGTTTCCTGAGCGGTTGGAGAAATATGTTTCTCCTCTATAGAGAGAATGTTGTTCTCAGCTAATGAATGGATGAAAGTCAATTATGACGTCAAATATGTTTGCCGTTTTCCGACTGTACCATTGTGACGTCATGAAAAAAGGCGACCATGCCTAATGACGTCACTTCCAAAGAACACATTTATTTCGGATCATCAGAAAAGGGGGTGTCATGTTTTTGTAAAAAATTGCCTTGAAATCATTAGAGAAATAAAATCCACAACCGTATCTCGTGAGAAACGACATTTCTACACTCTCGATAGTTAAATTTTCAAATATTTTAAAAATATTTGAAAATTTAACTATCTCTAGTGTAGAAATGTCGTTTCTCACTCGATGCGATTGTGGATTCTATATTATTCCATTCTACAAATTCGGAAGAAGGCATACCAGGAAAATACTTTTAGTTTCACACTATTTATATGATATCATTTTATCACAAGTAGACTTTTGACTTATGATCCTCGGAAGATAAAATTTGGAAAAAATAAATACATATAGATGGATCTGTTAAAAAGTGTCTAATGGATAAAAATAGCAACCTGTGTTAAAAAAACAAATAAATATTTGAATAAAATAAATATAAGTAGCAAAATAAAAAGAACAGAAAGGTACAACGAAATCGTGGTTATATTGCAGTATTCTATCTACATCTTATCTGTCCTGATTGTCTCTATATTCCACATGTATCATATTTGTAATGGTTGACTCTATATTCCACCTGTGTCCTATTTGAAATGGTTAGCTCTATACTCCACCTGAATCCTAATGGTAATGGTTGACTCTATACTCCACCTGTATCCTATTGGTAATGGTTGGCTCTATACTCCACCTATGTCCTATTTGGAATAGTTAGCTCTATACGCCACCTGTATCCTTTTGGCAATGGTTGGCTCTATACTCCACATATATCCTATGGTTAATGGTTGCTCGATACCCCGACTGCGTCCTATAGGTAATGGTTGACTCTATACTTTACCAGTATCCTATCTCTAATGCTTGACTCTATACTCCACCTGTGTCCTATTTGTAATCGTTAGCTCTATACTCCACCTGTATCCTACTGCCAAAGATTAGTCCTATACTCAACGTGTATCCTACTGACAATGGTTGTCTCTATACTCCATCTGTATCCTATTGGTAATGGTTGGTCTATACTCCACCTGTATCCTATTTGTAATGTTTGGCTCTATACTCCACCTGTATCCTAATGGTAATGGTTGGCTCTATACTCCACCTGTATCCTATTTGTAATGGTTGCTCTATACTCCAACTGCATCCTTTTGGCAACGGTTGGCTCTATACTCCACCTGTATCCTTTTGGCAGCGGTTGGCTCTATACTCCACCTGTATCCTATTTGTAATGGTTGCTCTATACTCCACCTGTATCCTATTTGTAATGGTTGGCTCTATACTCCACCTGTATCCTTTTGGCAACGGTTGGCTCTATACTCCACCTGTATCCTATTTGTAATGGTTGCTCTATACTCCAACTGTATCCTATTGGTAATGGTTGCTCTATACTCCAACTGTATCCTAATGGCAAAGGTTGGCTCTATACTCCACCTGTATCCTATTGGTAATGTTTGGCTCTATACTCCACCTGTATCATATTTGAAATAGTTAGCTCTATACTCCACCTGTATCCTATTGGTAATGATTGGCTCTATACTCCACCTATATCATATTTGAAATAGTTAGCTCTATACTCCACCTGTATCCTAATGGCAATGGTTGGCTCTATACTCCACATGTATCCTATTGGGAATGGTTGACTCTATACTTCACCTGTATCCTTCAGGCAATGGTAGGCTCTATACTCCACAGATATCCTACTGACAATGGTTAGCTCTATACTCCACATGTATCCTACTGACAATGGTTGGCTCTATACTCCACCTTCATCCTATTTGTAATGGTTGGCTCTACACTCCACCTTCATCCTATTGGTAATGGTTGGCTCTATACTCCACCTGTATCCCATTGGCAATGGTTGACTCTATATTCCACATGCATCCTATTTTAAATGGTTGGCGCTATACTCCACCTATATCCTACTGACAATGGTTTACTCTACTCTACTTGTATCCTATTGGTAGTGGTTGGCTCAATACCCGACTTAATCAAAGCAAAATATTAATTGCTTCTCAATACGCAGAGTTAGAGCAAAGTCAAATCAAAGTAATATCTTCGGGCAATCAAGGATATGGATCTGATGCATATCGCGGATTTTGCTGTTGTCCGTTTCATAGAGAGTTACGGTCAAATACTACACTTTAATTGACGCCTTATGTGAATACAGTATAGATTAAAGAGTGATGAACCAAAAAATGACATAAAATTATGTGCATGTGTTCATTTAATATATTTGATGACATACTCATTACATTCAAGGTTGGTATTGCAATTGTGTTGTTTGGGGAAGTTAAAATGCCTGGCATCGAGTACCAGCAGAATAATTACAAAATATTCAATGTTACGCAATAAGTCAATTACAGAAATAAAATAAGACGATACGCACATGCATTGCAGTTCTTTGTGATTCATCTAAATACGGTGCTTTTCAAATAAGATATGCATTATGGTACTGATATTTTTATACTGTGATCAGTTTTTGAACAGTTTTTTCAACATTTTGAAATTTGATAACAGGGATTGTAGTTTTAGAATTAATGGTCAACCCTCTAATGACATTCCCTCATTTGTAAAAAAATGAAATGTGTACAAGATCTGCTTGTGACCGATATCAGCGGTAATGTTGCCTTACATTGTCTGAAAATATATTGGAAACTATAAGTTTTCGGGATTTCCTTAAGCATCAAACATAAACATTGTATACATTTGTAAAGAAACAGTAATTAGTAAGGAAGGTAAATTTTTACAATGTAATTTAGATGAATATGGAATCAGTCTAAAAGAAATTGCTTGGATCTTCAATCTCATTAAGCCAAAGTTGAATAATTATTCCGGAGATAATGAATGAAAGGATACACAGAACATGTATTAATGATACATATAGAATTGTGGTAGTTTTGAAGGTCGAGACAGAAAATATCACCGTATCGCAGCGAGTCCGATAGGACGAGCTGTGAAACTAGTGATATTTTCTGTCGAGACTTTCAAAACTAACATTATTGTTTTTTTCGGCAACATCGTAAGAGTCATGATGTCAATTTCATGCCGTCATTGTCTGATATTTTCTTGTATCATGTCAGCACGGAGATGCTGACAATATCAGTCAGTAAGATCAAAGAGAAAATGTACATATTGCCGATAAATGTATATATTTCCAAGGCTGCTCAAAACCTTGTTGTCGGAAACCATGCAAAAATATATAAAATTGTCAATTAAAACAAGATTTAAACGAAAATATCACTTTATATGATCGATAATGAGGATGTCATGCCTACTAATTCACGTGCTGTGACGTATATTATAATTTTTTTTATATATTTCTAAGGTATGGTATAATTGCATATACTAATTTGTACATAAAACATGTACAATAAAACTTTTTATTTTAACTTTTAGTTATAATGTGTCTATTTTCCCAACGGAATTAGTTCACTTCAATTGACGTACAGTCTCCCATGTTATTTTTTAATTCGGATCTTTCATGTTTAACGTATAAATGTATAATCGGTAGAAATGTTCATGTGACAATGGTGCTGAGAACGGTTGATGCGAACTTTTTGTCAAATGTAAGGTTTTGTTACTACTGTACTATTGTTTTATTCAGTACAATAAACCATTTATTTACTAGCTATTCGAACAATATCAAGACTGTGATTCCCTTCGAAACTAGCAATTTCACATCAGAAACAAGAAGCTTAAATTTGTTATTGCCAGAAAAAAATATATATATATAGATGTATATTATCTATATCGGTTTATGAATTCCGAGAAATTAATTTGTGTTATCTGAGCGAAAGTCCTAAATCTCTTGTTATCACCATTATACCTTGAATCATGATCTTGCATATATTATACGAGAAGATAAACACAATTTATTAAAGTATACTAGAAAATGATAACAACAAAGAAGTGTTAGATGTGTACACACCGTTTTCAGAAAGTACAGTGCATTTGGCTTGTTCAACATGTGTTTTATCTGTTCAGTGAAAGGAGTGGGTGCAGTATAAAGGCAACAGGGCGAAATGATGTCTCAAAATTGCCAAGGTTCAATTACTTTTGCAATTGTCACCACACAGACGTTTTACGATCGTCACAATGGTTTGACAGGTAGTTGCAATATTTCTATTCGGCAAATATATGGAACGCAAAGTTTACATATATTCAAACACTTATACCTATATTGAAATTAATGAAGATATGTTTAATTTATTTAAAGATAGGTTCAATGAATTGAAGATATGTGCAATTCAATTAAACCTATCTCTAAATGAATTGTACATATCTTTGCACATTTAAAGATAGGTATCATTGAATTGAACCTATCTTTAATTGAATTGAAGATATCTCCAAATGAATTGAACCTATCTTTAAATGAATTACACCTATCTTCAATTGAATTGCAGTTAACTTCAAATAAATTAAGGAGATGTTGCATTTATACCTATCTTTTATCATAGGTTTAATTCAATTACACCTATTTTCGAATGAATTAAAGATAGGTCTAATTCAATTGAATTGCCCACATTAAGAAACTCGCAAACTTTGTTTGCAATGGTATTGACATCTTAATATATTATACATATAGTTTACAACGGGTTTCTGTTTAAATAACTGCAATAGATGTAAAATGCATTGGAAAGTAGCATGCTTAACTTTATTTTACAAAATCTTTATAAAAGAGACCCATTTGATGAATAATATAGTGCAGGATAAAATGGAAATGTTTCGTGTGACCAAAAGCAAAGTAAAAGGCAAAGAAGGATCAAATTACAAACCGAAGGGTAATATTCGAAAACCAAACGTAATCGATCCACTAACAAAGAAACAAGGTCGACATAAAACGGTTAAGTACAAAACTGAAGAGATGGAAAAGGGAACCATTCCCAAGACGAGATATTGTGATTCCAAAAAGGCCTGTTTTATTTCATGTGTGTTGGGATACTTTTTGTTCCATGTTTCAACATACGTGCATTTTCGATTTATTTTACTTTGTTTAATGTGATAACGTGATATTGGAGCTACTAGATTTCCAAGTAGACATGAACAGAGCATTTCTGACATAGTCTTGTGCAACGACAGCATATTACCTTATGCATTTTTTTTTGTTGTTGTTGTTGTTCCGAACGCTTTTTAATTTTGTAGAAAGTATTTGAATGAGTAAATACTTAGGCGCAATTTGCTTAGGAAACCAACAAGCGTTCTCAGTGTACATGAAAGATTTAAACTTTGATGGTTTCAAGAAATATGGACTTGTACTTGCCCCTAGACAAATTTGTAGGGACGTCTTTTGTGGTACTTGGACGAACCCTTAGAATTTTAAGCTCGAATTGTGTGGACTGCAGTTACACTGTACGAACGCTCCTTAGTCATATATTCTGATAATATTTAGTCACTTCATTCGTGTTAAGATTGTCTCTTTCTGTTTGGTATTCTATTGCAGTTTTCTATCACTGTATTGGTTCCCTTACACCCTTTCTTTCAACCAATTGAGTATTTTATTTTTTTATACTATTCGTCTCATAAAAAGACCATTGCATGATGCTGCAAGATTTAATTCCACACCTGCATCCTAAATAGAATTGACAAGTTTATGAAGATGTTAACTATATTTCCTATGGTTGTTTTCTTCTTGCACGTGTCTATACTAGATATAGATATGCTTAACAAGCTGTTAGATATAAATATGAGTGTTTCCAATTTTGTATAGAAATGCCATCATTATAGCTTATCGGTTTCCCCGTTTCACTCATAAGATCCTATTTGGAACAATATCAACGGAACCTTGGAATACAGTTTCTATATACGTCTGAAATTAATAAATGATCGACTAGAATACTAAATTAGACAGCTAGTTATTAACATTAGGCCTGTATTAAGTTCAGTTTTGATGCCATTGCCCGCAAGATTCTATTTTTATGTCGCCCCAGACGTAGTCGGGACGACATATTGTTTTAGTCCGTTTCT
>MJUU01006325.1:0-18182 GCA_002080025.1 Modiolus philippinarum
GACTTGTAGACATCATCAGAGACTTGTACAGAACAAACAGTTTGATGAAGAAGAGATAGAGTTTGATGAAGAAGAGATAGAAAGCCATAAAATATTATTCAAAATCAAAATATATTTTGCAGGAAAATGATAGGAGAAGATTGAACTAAGATTTCATGAGACTAAACAATAGTGAGTTAAATTTGAACCTTTCCCTTAAAAGCTTAATTGTTCTTTCTTCTACCGGGTTTGACATGTTCAATGTTTTACAAGAAGCAGGAGATGTCATCTACCGGTGTTCCTGATCTCACCCATGGTTTTTTATTGTTGTTCATCTTAGTGTGTGTGTGTGTGTGTGTGTGTGTGTGTGTGTGTGTGTGTGTGTGTCTTAATTTTCCTTTTCTGCACCGTACTCATGTAGTGTCTCTGTTTCCTTGTTGTTTCCGATGTTGCCATTGTCCTTGGATTATTCTTCTGGATTGACGGTTTGGTTCTCACTTACTTTGATTATTTGACAAAAAATGAGTCAGGAAATTGTGTCCTGTACAAATAGACGGAAACGATACTTGAGAAAAAGTCAAAATTTTTAACATTTTGCTACATGTGGTTTCTCCAGTTTCCTTTACGGTAGTGGACTTATGGATCCATGTAGCATTTTGTTATTACAATTAATGTTGTTCTTGTAGTATGTAGATGTTCACAGTCATTTTTTTAACATAAATACACACATTCTTAAGTTTTACATCTAGAAAAAGAAACATCAATCTTTACTCCTTTCTGATATGGTTTAAGCTTACCTGCCATTACATTTTGTCTTGTTGTTCATTTGAGCGAATATCTTAAGTATTGAAAATTTGCTTAAAACTAACGAGCATCTCCCTCTTGCATAGTTTTGTCCATAGTTGTTTTTTTGGCTTTCCATTTAGACCGTTTTCGTTATTTGTGCTCTTCCAGATTTCGTAAAATTTAGTTAAAAGGTCTGGACTGAAGAGACATAAGTTGTCATTTGCAAAATAATTAACAGTTACTTCGGTATTTTGTTTTTCATTATCTATGGGTCAAAGCCTCTGCTGGTTGAGTGCAAGGGTTTCACCCATGCTTCGGTCCTGACTCAAAAACCAATAACTGGAAAATTTCAATATCTTTGTTTTTAATTTTTGCTTTAAATTAAGGATTATCTCCTTAATGCATGATTCTGTCCTTAGCTGTTTTTGGCTTTCCATAGATATTTTTCGTTATTTGTGATCTTTCAGATTTTACCAAATTTAGTTTAATGGTCTTCCAAATAATTTGATTTGATCTGAACGGAAGAGACATAAGTTGTCGAAATGGCCATATACAAAGACTTAATTGACAGTACATTTGGTATTTTGTGATTTCAATAACCGCAGGGCCAATTAGAAAAATACATGAGCACAATAATCCTAAGATTTGAATCAACTGTCAAACATACATTATCTCCCTCTTGCATAGCTCTGTCCTTAGCTATTTTTGACTTTCCATTTAGATCTTTCCCGTTATTTTTGTTTATTAGTTTTACCAAAATTTGGTTTATGGTCTTCCAAATACTTCGATTTGATCTGCGACTTAAATTTTCGAAATGGCCATACGCAAAAACGTAATTTACAGTATATGGGGTATTTTGTTATTTCTTCAGAAAATGCAGGACCAATTGGAACAATACATATTCTAACATGGCTCCTGTCAATCGTCAACCAGTATAATACTCGATAACCATATATTTCGCACATGCGCAAATGGTATCGGAAAACGAGCAAACGGGATGAAAAACAACAATGTTTTTTTTTATTTTGTTCGTCTTTCTTTATGAAGGAAATAAAGGTTAAGAAAAGTTTTTAACTAAATCATGTCATTCAGACAAGTAAATGTTTTCGATTTGAATTTTGAACTTGCATCTATTTGAAAACGTCAGATTGTGTATTGTGACGTCATAGACACAAACAGCAATGGAGACGGGAAACCCGCCTTCTCTTAGGTCTCTTCAGAATGGAAAATTCCATTTTCTGTCATATTAGAATCGAAATAATTCATGGCAGGTATATGGTTATTGTCATTTAGCCATGGGCTTGGCCTTTATATTCGTAAATTTAACCCCTCGCTAACGCTCTGGGTTTAAATTCGAATATAAAGGCCCAGCCCATGGTTAAATTTCCAATAACCATATACCTGCCATGAAATATTTTTTAATTCTAACATGGCTCCTGTTAATCGTCAACCAGTATAATACTCGATAACCATATATTTCGCTCATGCGCAAATGGTATCGGAATATGAGTAAACGGGATGAAAAACAACAATGTTTTTAATTTTGTTTGTGTTAGTTTGTAAAGGTTATAAATGTTAAGAACATTTTTTAACTTAATCATGCCATTCAGACACGCAAATGTGTATTGTTTCGCTTTGGATTTGGATTTTGAACTTGCATCTGTTTGAAAACGTCAGATTGTGTATTGTGACGTCATAGAAACACACAGCAATGGAAACGGGAAATCTGCCTTCTCTAAGGTCGCTTCAGAAAGGAAAATTCCATTTTCTGTCATATTAGAATCGAAATAATTCATGGCAGGTATATGGTTATTGTCATTTAACCATGGGCTGGGCCTTTATATTCGTAAATTTAACCCCTCGCTAACGCTCTGGGTTAAATTCGAATATAAAGGCCCAGCCCATGGTTAAATTTCCAATAACCATATACCTGCCATGAATTATTTCTTAAATAATCCTTAGATGATTCCTTTCAAAAATGTCTGGCATTTAATCAAAATGGCACTAGCAAGGAACTTATATTTCAACGTTAAAATCTTGTAGTCTGAAATACTGGGCTAGATAGAATAAAGATTCGGCACAATTGTACTTGGTTGTCACCTTTACAAAACTTCTCCCACAGGTTTTTTCGTACCAAAGATGGATGCCAAAGAGAAATGTGATTTAAAAAGGGGTCCTTTGCTAAACCATTTCATCTAAAGATGTACCCTGAAATCCATTGACTATTTGGTTACAAAAGTCGCTGAATTGTTTAGTCCTTTTTAAAAAATCTCATGCAGATTTGCAACTTGTCAAAGATGGCCAAAGTGGGACATACAGTATAAAATTGATCCATACTGGAACATTTTCCAATCGGAACCAAACTTGTGCTTAGATGGTCTCTGAAAAAAGTGTCTATCAGGTGGGCATCTAATCCAATATGGCCACCAGTTGAAAGCTAGTTTAACATAGAAACTCTTATATTTTGAAACTCTCCGGCCAGTTGTATCAAACATTATATCATAATGGTTCACAGATGCCCTAAAAAGATGTAGGGTAGGTTTGCATCTCATCGGAAATTGCCGCCTACAGGGAATATAAATTTACGAGGCCCTTTGTAAAACAAATTGCAAGATCTCTTAGTTAAGGGAGTACGAGTCTCAGAAATTTTGTAATTAGAATTAATATTCTGACCTTTTGTTTTGAAGAGAACTACTAATGGAACAACTTGAGCAAAAAATTTTAAAAATCCATGTAGGAATTTTTGAGTTATAATATGTCAAATTTTTGCGGGAAACAGATCTCTCTAGAGTTTTCCTTCAATTTGCATAAGATGTTTATAAGCCTTAAAATATATGAAATTATAATTAGAAGTTGATTAAATTTTATACATAGTCTATTTTATGTATTATGAAGTGACTTATGACCAAGAAAATGTGATCCATGTGCAAAAAATTTTGGCACTGTTTGAATGGATAAAACCCGAGGATATAGAATGCTTCTGAAATCTGAGGCTCGTACTCCCTTAATTGCAACTTAACTTAGGCACAATGGTCTCTAGAAGGTCCCTTATTACTAAAAAGTGTCCGGCAGGTCTGCAACTCATCCAAAGTAGACGAAGTCTTGGAACAGAGTTTAAAATGGGAACCTATGGAAACAAATTCAAAGATTCTCTTCTCTAAAACAACTAATCCAAATAGAATAAAACCCGGCCACAAAAAAAAATTGTCCAAAAATGGTTCCCTTCAAAAAAGTTAAAGCAGGTTTGCACGTAATCCAAGATTACCGTTAGCAAAAACTACATTTTAACATTAGACATATGGAACGCATAAATAGACACTGGGAAAATCAAAAACCAGTTTGATCTGGTTAGTTCTTTGTTGCTTAGCTGTGTACAAAAGGTCTGAACACAATCCCGGATGGCTAGAAGTGACAAAAATTAAACATTTAAAACTCATAAACATTAGCAATTAACAAGACCAACTATATGTCTAGACGTGCGTCACCGTCACTCATGTTCAACTTAGAAAGTGTTTTTTTTTTTCAATCTAACAGAATGTCATGTATAGGTTTACCAATTCAAACAAGTATTTATTTACCTTATTACCAAAATTTCTTCAAATGCAAGTTATAATTGAGATTATATTAAGTTCAACCCTATTACTGTAATAGACAAAACCAAAACTAAATGTACTCAGTTGAACAAAGCATAAAATGAAAATAGTCCATATCACTTCAGCAAAGGTGAAAACCTTACTTGAGTTTTAAATAAACACATACTTTGAATCTTTATGAGAAAACATATGAAAGCAATGCAAAAATTCAAGAACACCTGCCCATGGTCAATGCGTTCAAATCTCTGCAACGTCTCTGGACAAAAAATGAGTACCATGATGATATAATATGGTAGAATAAAGTAGATAAATTTGACATATTTTTAAATCAAAACTGGCCTAAAGGGGAGGTTCACATCACAAATGTGTTCAAACAACAGTTAAAAACTTCCAAAGGTATTTAGTCAGAGATGTTAATCTTTCAGATTATACAAACCAGGCACTGTAATGTTAAAATATGCTGAAAACAATGCATAACTTCGACATTTTTTATTCAAATCTGCCCAAAAGGGAGGTGCACAACTTCAATGTGTCAAAAACAACTGTATAAAGTTTCAAAAGCACCAGGTATAAGGAGTCAGAGTTTCAGATAACACCAACTTAGTACTGTAATAGTAAAATCTAATGAATTTAATGAAAAATTGATTTAGTTCAACAATGCATAAATTCGACAATTTTTATTCAAACTTCACCAAAAGGGAAGGTGCACATTTTCAATGTTTTCAAAACATTTGTGCAAAGTTTCAAAAGCATCAGGTATAAGGTGTCAGAGTTTCAGATTACACAAACTCAGTACCGTAATGTTAGAATTTAATGAAAAAAATGACTCAAAAAATTTCAACAATGGATAAATTCGACAATTTTTATCCAAATCTCACCCAAAGGGACGGTGCACATCTTCAATGTGTCCAGAATAACTGTGCAAAGTTTCAAAAGCATCAGGTAAAAGGTGTCAGAATTTCAGATTACACAAACTCAGTACCGTAATGTTAAATTTGATGAAAACTTCCAAAGGTATTTAGTCAGAGATGTTAATCTTTCAGATTATACAAACCAAGCACTGTAATGTTAAAATATGCTGAAAACAATGCATAACTTCGACATTTTTTATTCAAATCTGCCCAAAAGGGAGGTGCACAACTTCAATGTGTCAAAAACAACTGTATAAAGTTTCAAAAGCACCAGGTATAAGGAGTCAGAGTTTCAGATAACACCAACTTAGTACTGTAATGGTAAAATCTAATGAATTTAATGAAAAATTGATTTAGTTCAACAATGCATAAATTCAAAAATTTTTATTCAAACTTCACCAAAAGGGAAGGTGCACATTTTCAATGTTTTCAGAACATTTGTGCAAAGTTTCAAAAGCATCAAGTATAAGGTGTCAGAGTTTCAGATTACACAAACTCAGCACCGTAATGTTAGAATTTAATGAAAAAAATGACTCAAAAAAGTTCAACAATGGATAAATTCGACAATTTTTATCCAAATCTCACCTAAAGGGAAGGTGCACATCTTCAATGTGTCCAGAATAACTGTGCAAAGTTTCAAAAGCATCAGGTAAAAGGTGTCAGAATTTCAGATTACACAAACTTGATGAAAAAATTAAGTTCAACAATGGATAAATTCCACAATTTTTTCCAAATCTCACCAAAAGGGGAGGTGCACATCTTCAATGCGTCCAAAACAACTGTGCAAAGTTTCAAAATGCTGTCTGAGTTTCAGATCACACAAACTTGGTACCCCCAAAGCGTGACGGACGGACGGACGGAGTCGAGCGGCTCCTAGACCTGCGGTCACCGTTGGTGACGCAGGTAAAAATCAAAATTAGTCGAAATGTTTCCTAGATGGTCCTCTCTTCAAAACTTCCTTCTGTTTCAATATTTAAAACAGTGCTGAAAAATGTTTGTCGTTTTCAATAAATTGGCAAGATCTACAAGTTGGGTTGTGCATGCTTGATGCATATCATAATTCAGGGCCCTACACGAGTTCCTTTATTTAGAATGTATTACTATGGTGTGATATCTGGCATGCAGGAAACATATAATTACATCCTACAAAAGCACAAATACGACAAAAGTCAAATGTAAACAACGATAGGAAATGGGAACAGTCGGGTTTGGTACCGGCAATAGAAAAGGCTGCCAGTAGGGTAAAACCGGTTTATAGATACCCAGACATACCTTTTATCTGTCTTGTTTCCCTGAAGTATAATACATATGCGAATAATATCCAACACAAGTAAACTAAAAACTTATTACCACATCTTAAAAGGAGACAATATATCATTTTGAAGAATGAGTTAAGAAGTGCTCGCCGCTTATCTGTGGAATAGCTCAAGGAGCCTAGTCTGCTGGTAAAGCACTGTCGCAAAACGGAAGAAAAAAATAAACTCAAAACTTCAAGAACAGTTGGTAAAGAGCCACTTTATATTTCATCAGACATCGATAGTATCAGTGTGTAAAATTTTCTGACCATTAGATCCGAAGGCCAATTTCACGAATTCAAGCAGAACACCTTGTTGATATCCCCAAATCCGTATAGAATGTATGTTAAGTGCCATTTTATAAAGACAAGATAACAGTGAACACCTACAATGGCCGAACATTACAATCACAAGTCACAACCTACAGGGGAACTGCACTACAAAAAAACACACTAGGGTCAAACATTAAAAACGATAGGAACTCCGGATAGCCGGACTTGGTACCGTCACTAGCAAAAGCCAGCGGTGTGTTAAACCAGTTTATGGGTACCCAAATCTCCTCTTCCTCTATACCGTTTCCCTATAGTATAATAAACATACGAATACAGCCCAATACAGGTAAACAACTAAATCTATGACCACTATCTTGAAAGGAATGTGACAAAACGTAATTTAGAAAGATGAGTCAAAGAATGATCGCTGCTAAACTGCCGGCAGGCTCAAAGAACCTAGTCAGCTGGTAAAACACTGTCGCACTTGAGAAGACAAATAAAACTCAAAACTTCCCGAAGGGTTTGGTAAATAGTCGTCATGTATTTTATTGGACAATGACAGTATCAGAGAGAGGCCAGTATATGTGTAAAATGTTCAGGTCACTGTAATCCAAAGCCAATTTAACGGATTCATTTAGAATATCCCATCTATATCCGAAGTTTGTCTGGATATTTTTCTGGTATTTCTGACAACATACCCGTAAAACAAGGATTAGAAATGCACTTAATAAATAACGCCATATATAGATAACAAAAGTTAATAGCTGTAATAAAACTTTTTTAATGTATTCAACAATTTATGAAATCTGTAATCCTTGTGACGATTGTATATGAAAGTAAGCTTACGTTCATTAAACAAGAATAGAAGAAATGCGTGCAAATCGTACCATTTGAGAAATATACACACCGTAGGTTGGAGCTAGATATACACCGCCACCAAGTAAAGGGAAATTAGTAATTGTGAAATCAAAAATCATCCCTTTTATCATATATTTTTAAATTAGTTTTTTTTTATTTAACCCGAGTCGATGATGATGTCCAGAAAAGTGCAGTATTTTGAATTATTGTCAGCTTTATTAAGTTTCAGTTCTTGTGGGTAAATGTAATAAATGGGGAATCTCGATAGTAAGTATATCGTCAAAATACCTACTGTTATTCATTGAAAATAGAAATAAGTTTATCACTGTTTTGTACGGTTCCATTTTGAAGTTGTTTTATGAAGTCTCTTTCGTTACAGAATAGAAAATGTTTGCAATGAGAAGTACAAAATTTATAATTGATTATCAGTATAATTATTCCACAAACTAACATATTCTGTTTTCAACCGTGAACAATGTCAGATTTATCTCTCACGCGAATTGGAATCGTCATTTCTAAACACTGTCCGTCTAATCGTCTACACATGCCATCCCATCTTTTTTATGGAAAATCGGACCTAGCTCATTCAAATTTCGTACACTATTAGATCGTTTATGATAAAGTGTGTATCATAAGTAGGATGTGTCGATTGTGCCTTGTGTGCTAATAGCACAATGTATTGTGCCTTTTTGAAATCTGCATTGTCACATCTCTTGCAAACACGGTATGCTGTTACATGTAGATTGCAGTGCTATTCTTATTTATTAGAAATATGCTAATACATTGAAAAACAAATTTTATTGAAACATTGTATTACCTCATGCATGGTTTGTTTTAGTTCTACATCTAGGAACTGGAGTGGTCTTTAATGCGCAAGATATGTGAAAAGGACTTTATGGTAGAGTCGATTTGTGAAAAGTTATCTTCAAATAGGCGTTACACGTTATCTAACAAATTTACAAGCATGATAATTGGAACCCCTCCACAGACCTATTTTATATGTTCCTAATGATTAATTGTGCGAGTGGTTAGTGTACACCTATAGTTATTACGAAATAACTTACAAAAGAATGCTTGCAGATCTCAACATCAGTTTTTTCAACACATCCTTGTCAATTAAATTCTCTCTAACTCGGGAAAAAAATAATTGATAATATATGTAAATGCATTGTGAAGAGAATGTTTTTATTATATTATTTTTACCAAACCTGCAATAATACAGCATATAAATATTCGATCATCACTTTTTCGAAACTTCACAAAACAACATAAAAAGCAAATACAATGCAAAGGTAATAGTACCTTATCATTTTGTCTACCGTATGTCATGCATACTTCAACATCTGACACAGTTTGGACACTCAGTATTTAGACATGTCGTGTTATGATAGTTAACGCAAAAAAAAAAAACAAAACAAAAAAGTCCTTATTTGCATACTGGACAATCTTTGACCCTGTCATGGCCAATATTTTCATAAATAATGACGTTATGTTCTCTGTTGACCTTTCTGGTGTACAATGTACTAGAATATGAATTTACAATAGTGTATGCCTACTGAAATACATGATCACTCTTTACCAAACCAATCTGGGAGTTTTGAGTTTGATTTTTCTTCTGTAGTGCGATAGTGTTTTACCAGCAGGCTAGGCTCCTTGAGCTAGCCGGCAGTTTAGCGGCGAGCACTCCTTGACCCATCTTTCAAAATTACGTTTTGTCCCCCTTTTTCCTTTTCCAGATTGTTGTCATGGAGTTAGTAATCTACCTGTTATGGGTTTTATTCGTATGTTTATTATACTATAGGAAAACGGGACAGAGAAAGGGGAGGTTTGGGTAACCATTAACCGGTTTAACCCTAATGCTGGCTTTTGCTAGTGCCGGTACCGGGTCCGGCTGTCCCGAGTTCCTATCTTTGTTTGCGTTTGTCTTTTGTATTTTTATTGTGGGTTTTTTTCTTGTGCAGTTCCTTGTTACTTTGTAGCATGGGACTATGTTTTACGGTCATTGTAGGTGTTTCCTGTTATCTTTTTTATTCTATGTACAGTAAGTACTTTATATTTTATGCAAATATACGCCTGTAGAAACTTCAGTATCTTCGCTATTTAGTCATAAAAAGATTGCATGGGAGTAAAATAATCCAAGAGGAAATTTGGTAAAATTTCAGGTATATTAAACACTAAGAAACAGCTATTAATCAAATGAATTCCAAAAGATGGAGACAAAACAACATGAATGCTACAAAGCATGAAAAGGGTATGAATTTATGCTTAAATTGCTAGATACATGTACTTTTGTACTTGATGCGTACATGTTGAAAGTAACCAGTAAAGCTTTTCCAAAAAAAAGCTTTCCAAACCAACAGCGAGTTTATAGTTATGGAATAACCACGATGATACAATTTTCAGTACTTCATGGTGTTTTTCTGGTGCGTACCTACGCAAATTTCAAATCAAGAAATTTAATACGGGTGAATTTTACTCCTTCGCATGAACATCGTAACCATATTCGAAATATGTTGAAGTGACATGTTTATTTTGAACAAATGTGTTCATTGTGAAAAAGAATTGATTATTATCAAAAACATAAACAAAAATCTGTCGAGCTGAACAAATCATCAAGGGGAAAATAGTAAAAATTTACCTCATTTCAATACCAGAACAATTATTACACAATAATAAACGCCTTTTTACAAAATGTACTCGAATGCTAAGGAGTGTCTGAGGAGTTCATAAAACTGCCCAAGTGATGCCACGTAATAGACCAAATCCGAGTTCTGATATTAAGCTTCACCAGTTGTTGTTTGTCCGCCCTACGTCACAAACATGTCCACCCCATGTGACCAAAAATGCACTTCAAGAACATAATCTCTTGACGTTTTAGGCTCTATGACGTCACGTTTTCTATACTTTGACGTGTTGAAAAGTGGTCTGATAAATCCTGATACCAGAGCTGGGATATGGTCTATTGCTTCAGAAGAACATGTCGATTGACAAAAAGACCAATAGAAGATAATCACAACATTTCAACAACCACAGGGCAATAGTAAATAAACTTGGCATACTAAAATCACAAAAACAGGTGGTCAGAATAACATTTTGAATTTACAGAAAATATGAAATGCCAAAATTTGAAAGTATGATAGTGTATCCATATAGTGTAACTTGATTTAACGGTTAAAATATCCGTTTTCAGGCTCTGAAACGCGTCGCCTGTAAACTGTATTTTGATCATCAAATCACCGATTGACGTCCTCGGGAATTCAAATAATGTGCTGTTATTGCTTTAATAGTAACCAGGAACAAGTCAAGTTTGGAGGTTTAGATGAGACAGGTCATTGCTAAATCCAGTCTTATGTACAAATGTACATTTTTTGTAAACACAGCAGTTGCAAGTTCTAATATAGTTGCAATATACTATTAATCATTTAGGCGTCTATAAAAGCATTCAGTGCTAATATCAAGTCTTCCAATTCCGACAATATTTTTAGCACATGCTTATATTTTTACAAAAGGACATTGTACAGTTTCACATTTTATTCACTCAATATTCATTTACTGCATATTTTGTGTTAATAAAGTTTTAATTAATGAATCACTCAAAAAACCTGCATCAAATAATGACAATAATTAAAAAAATAGTTCTTTCGTATGCAGTTTTTGTACATGTATATTATCCGATAATATGAGTTCTTTTACACTATAGTATCTGATTTAAGGGTCCGACCATTTAACTTGAAGGGGGGGCTATGGTTTTTTTCTAAAAAATATTTTTGATCTGATTTTATGTGAAAAAAACATTTTGGCTGCCAAAATGATGAAAAAAAAATTTCTGAATGAGGCTTTCTGCCCAAAAAAATAATGTATATTTTGAAAAAAATATTTTGTTGATACGCGTGTAAAAAATAAATAATTTGTTTCGCGCGAAGCGCGAAAAAAATTTCTGTCCAGAAAAAAAAACCATAACCCCCCCTTCAGGTTAAATGGTCGGTCCCTAATAACAACCCTGTTGTTGCTTTTGACTTTTTTTATTAAATAATAATTATATGATATAACTAAAATAGTACTAAGGTACTTGCGAGCATGACTGAATCAAATTCACTTTATGTGCTGTATAACCATAGGAGACAGATTTATATAAGCTTTGCTTGTTTCTGAATCCTATAAATGTTATTTAGTTATATATGATTATATTCTTGTACTGTTCATGTACTGTATATGTCTTTGTTCAATAAATATATTTAAACCAAAAATTTACAACAGTTTCTGAATTTAAGACTCGGAACTCCGTAACCTATCAACGAATGTATTGTTGTTATGTTGCATATCATGCTAGATACAATTTAAATATATTTTTTTTAAATTCTTATCGTTAATAAAATTATAAAAACGAATTTATTCCTTTTTTTTAAAAAATATATCAAAACTAAGCTATCATAGAAATCAAAAATATACCTAGCTCATGCTTATACCCGCTTCGATTTTAAAATATCTGTGTTTTATATTTCTATAACAGATTATTTGTACTAATTCACAAGCTTATGAGAAACAAATGAAATAACGAATTTAGATTTCTCTATGTCCATATGTGTGTTTGTATGCAGTCTTCAGACATATTTTAATTCTCGCTATCGTTCGGTATAAAATATTGACAACTATAAGGTCGCATAGAGTCCGTTTGCAATAATCTATTTCTTAATTATACCGAAACAGCAATATGATGAAATATAAATATACGGTCATCACTTTCTCGGAATTTTAAGAATCAGTGTCAACAAAAACAAATACGCGATACTATGCAAATGTATATCAGATTTTGTGTAATTTATTTATCATCTTCCGACCACGAGTTAGGATACATGGCGTTGAGGCATGTCGTTTAAGATTAGTAAACACAAAATACAAAAAACTGTGTATATTTGCATAATGGCCAGTCTTTGACCTTGTCATAGCCAGACATTTTTTTTTTTATAAATAATGACTATGTATTTGTTTGACCCGACTAGAATATGGAATGCTAATACCGTGTCTGCAGTAAGTGCATTATATTTTATGAAGCTACACACCTGAAAATAAATTTGCAGTAACTTTCGCTTAAAGAGTATAACAAATTTCTGAAAAGTTGTCGGAAACATTAACAAAGTTGCAAATCAATGAAATAAATACCTAAAACAGAAAATAAAACAAACAACAGAAAATTAAAACAGTATGACTTTATGATTTCGGATTCATTCGCTCTTGTTTTGAAAATATGTATTGAAAAATTTGGCATGACCAACAAGAAAAAGGGGATATTTGCTTAGTTTCCCTCTTTTTCAAGCAAGATGACCCTTGACATTTTATTTAAAAAATATTTTCTATTTTATGCCCCAGATCAAGGATTAGGGTATATTGTTTTTGTCCTGTCTATCTGTTCGTTCTATCTGTCCGTGCGTCCGAAACTAACCTTGGCTGTAACTTTTGAACTATGTAAGATAGACTCATCATGTAGCGTTGTTCATCATTTAGCAGGCGAATTCCGCTCAAACCGGTGCAAGGGGCCGTCTTGAACTTTCTAAGAGATGGGAGTGTCTTGCTCTTTGTTGAAGGCTTCATGGTGATTTCAAGATGAAGAACAAAATACCACGTATTTATAGGGATTTTGTCCCATGTACATTTACTCCATATCCCTTCATTTGTTTATTCGCAAGTATATAGATCTAGTAAGGATGAACATAAATATGTCCCAAAAATTTGGTCAGGTCAAAGGTTAAGGACACAGAGGTAAAAATATAAATCTTAGATTCAATTTTCATATGTGATGTATGTAAAGAAAGATTGAATCTAACCAAAACATATAGATGGTGAATGAAAGGATATGGAGTAAATACACATGAGACAAAATCTCTACAAATACATGGTAAAACAAGCAAAGGAACAACGCTGTAGGGTCCATTTTACAAATTTATTAAACTAATACAAGTGGTGCTGGGGGCATATGTATTGTTTTACAAACACATCTTGTTTTATTTTATATTAGTTTATTATATTTTTTATTTTTATTTATTTATTTATTTTTTTTTTTTTTTGTTTTTTTTTTNCAGTTTGATATAGCTCAAAAGATGAAGTAATGTCTGTCTGTATAAGGTAACGCACAAAGATGAAAGTTCACAAAAATTAATCCATAACATATAAAACATAACATATAAAAAACTTTTTTGTGCAAATTTAAACCTTTACTTCAAGCAGTATCATACAATTAATTCTAAGTGCAGTATAAAATAGATCATTAAAGCTTTTATGTGCATTTATTTTGTCCAGAGTATGTCGATTTTATCTTGTTGAATTTACAAGTTCGTACTTTATATATTTTGAAAACTTGTCGGAACCAAGGTCAATGAATATGTAGGATTGGTCAATATACGACGAAATATCAGTCTGTTATAGTGTTTTAAAGAGAGCTCTGACGTTCTCCAGTACCTTGTTTTATCATATACGTAATGTCTTCTACTCAAGGTCATGTGACAGAGAGCTGTGTCCTTTTCAGGCACCCTGTTTAGTCATGTATAATGTTTTCTACTAATTCCTTTACTCGTGAAGGCAACCGTAAAATTTTCTAGGTAAGATTTTCAAGTCTTGTTTCCTTATATCCCTTAAAGATTAGTAATAAACATGTAGTCCTTGTATTTGAACTTGCGAAAGCATCTCGGCTTAGAAACGGTTTGCCGTAAACGAGGACAGAAGAAAATCATTACCCAGGAGTAGGAAATTTTAAATCGTCGCCTTTTTTTATGTTCTAATTTTAAGTCATAAATCTTTGTCAATTTCTAAAAACAGGTCTAAACATGAAGCCGATCGACTTAAATTTTCTGTTCTGTCTTTAATTTCCAGTTTAAATGTAAGTACTTGTTAACATATGGGATTCTAGGTGAAAGCACATATATTGAAAGACTAAACATAAGAATTACGCGATGTCCTTTTTAGCTCAGCTGGCTATAGCCTGGGTGAGCTTTTGCCATCATTTTTCGTCCATCGTCCGGCCGGCGTAAACTTTTCATTCAAAGATCTTCTCTGAAACTACTGGGCCAATTGAAACCAAATTTGCTAACAAAAGTCCTTAGATGGTCCCCTGCAAAAAAAATTGTTTTTCAGATCCGTGCTATATCCAAGATGGCCGCCAGCGGGGATCATAGTTTAACATTGGACCCTATTGAAAAACACTTTCAAAGATCTTCTCCTCTGAAACTACTAGGCCAATTAAAACGGCTCAGGGGATATTAAACACAGACAGGGAATATGAATCCGTATCCCTTGCGAAGATTCCCGAATAACATATAATATTCATATATATATATTCAGGAATTGATCTGTGCAGTTTTCTGTTATTATACTGACAAAAAAAACCAAAAAAAAAACAAAGACTTTGCAAAAGAATTTAATTGGAAACATGATTATTTTCCTCATGTTAGTTAAGGGTCCTAAAAGCTCTTCTGACAGTATGAAGTTTCTAATCCTTGATGACCATTTTTTATATTGGACTCTTCTGGTTAATAATCTATTTGTGCTCAATCTTAGAAACTTAATCTATGAGGAGCATAAAAGGGTTGATGCAGCCAAAAGGGATCTATCTTAATCTGTGTAAAATTCCAAATTTAATACCTCAAAACTTCCCGGAGAAAATTTTTTCTTACTTTCGGACATCAAAAACAAGCATGTCAACATGAGAAAAAAGCAAAATAATCAGTCATCTATTTTACTATAGGCTAATTTCTTCTATATCTGGAAGAAAACTAATTAGATATGTATATACATAAATACATGATTACCTTGACAAATATAAGTATAAAAATTGTGTCAAAACAATGTACAGGTGAAGCTTTAAATATTGAAATTTCAACTTTTTTTCTCAACATTATATTTTCTTTCCTTTCTTTTTCTTCACGGTTGTATTTTTTTATTGTCGTTGAAGTATTTTCTAAAAAAAGAAACAAATCTATTTAAAACGAGAGGAGAGATAGTCAGTTTGGATGTGATATACAAAGAAGGGTGGAAGATTGAAAAGAGTGGGTACAAGGTAAAAAATAGGACTATGTGAAGTGGAAGATAGTGAATATTTATAATGTCAACCTCCTCATATATATGTCCTTCTGGAAAAAAAATAACTAAATACCGAATTTTCTATAAATCAACTAAGGATTTATTGAAAATTTTAAATTTTTTCAAACAGTTCAGCGAAATTTTGAATTATTTTAACAAGAAAGTAGCCTGTCTAACCTCTTTTTACCACACTATAAAAGACAAAGACGGTGAATGACTACTTCAAAGTAAAAGATACAGATGTTGTAGCTATGTATATAGCCATTTCAATAAGTTACGTCCTAATCAAAAACCTTAATCAAATCATATGGGGATGGTATTATAAGAAGTACAAGATACTGAAGTTATTGTAAAATTTTGTTACTGCATATGCGCTTTTCGACAACTGATGTGTCTTCAGTGCAGATTAATTCAAAACATTTATATGTCCATAAACCAACATAAGTGTAAAGGCTGATAGAGAACAACTAACTATTAGAATCTAAACAGGGAGGCCAAGAAAGGGATAATAAAAAGGGTAGAAAAATGACACCTTTTTTCAGGAAAGGACAGAGCAAAGCACAATGGAGATGCTCAGTGGGGCAATCCACCATACTCGACATATATATATTCGATTCCTCTTTATGTTTGTTTTTGGAATCGATATAGTTCTTTCATGACTTTCAAATGTAACGAGACAACGGGCATAATAGTCGAGTCCAAATATGACAAATCATCAAACAACACAAACTGACGCTGCAGCGCAACCACTAAGGATCAAATCAAACATATTTTTATAAGCAAATCACCATGGATCCTTTTTCTATCCTATTATAATAATTACATATTATTCATATACGCAGTGTGTTGATGTGGTTATCTCTACATAATATTTTGTATTGGGGATTTCTAAAGTTAGAAAAAGCTAAAACCATAATAATCAGAAAAGGGGCTGTGAATTACAGCTACATGTATACGTTTATGTAAAAACACGCATCCGTGATGTACCGCATTAACCGAATATATGTATTCATGTTTTATATGTTATATATCCAGATAAAAATTCGCACTTTTTTTTATATTTTACAAGATTTCATGTTGTCAGTTTACTGAAGCGACAATTTTTAGTTAATTAATAACAACTTGAAAGGCGTAATAACACTGCTATAACAAGTTGAGGGACGTCTATTTTTTAGGCTGTTGTTGTTCACGTGGTTGGTTTTAATTATATTCAGTAAATTTTACATTTAACATTAATAAAATGTAGGAGCGTACTCACAATTTAATCTAGGACATTTCAGTGAAAGGTAAATCTTTATTTTTTCATATACAAAACTAAGATTTTCTGCTTTCATGTTTGACTCTGTGTTTGATGTTTTTCTGTATTCTGGTTTGACTTTTGCGCGGTTTGTTGCAATGTTTTACTCTTCCCAATATTACAGTTGATGATACATGTACCTACCTACTTCATTGAAGAAGGGTATGGATGATATTTTTGCCCGTAGTCAGTCAGTTAACTATTGTTTTCAGTCAAGATCATCTATGTTTTCAAAACCTTTAATGTGTAAGATTATAATTGGTGTAAATTGCGTATCAAAGGTCAACTTCAATGTTAATATTTTAATTATTTTCAATCGAATTTCAATAGTATCTAAACATTCAAAAAAGAAATAGGTTGTTTAAAGTATAGTGAGTTCTGACTTGAGTTTTGTGTGTTGTTATTTCAGCACCAAGTCGGAGTATAGTAACAGTACGTTTTCACTATGCTGAAAAGTAGTCAATTATTTTTTTAATTCATTTTTATTTGATTTCCCTTTCCTTGTTTGTTCATGTTTTTATATTAACGCGATTGTCTATTCTGTTTACGATCCGTTGACTTTGATTTACAGGCCACTTCACAGCATTACCCAGTTTATCATAATATTAAAAAAAAAAACATTGTCAATCTCGCCAGCAACCTAACAACCCGACAACTTTAACGACAACATAGTTGTTTTTATTTATGTTTCACTATCTCTTTGGTCTTTAACTGAAGGTCAAGACATGGCAATTTACTCGATTGTCCGATATTAAAAACAAGAGGCTCTCAAGAGCTTGTATAGCTCACCTGACCTGGAACATGGCTAACATAGAGATTAAACTATGTTCCCTGCTGAAGCCACCTTGGAGATCTTTGAATTAGTTTTTCCCATACAATCCAGTGTTAACACTATGTTCTCCAGTGGCGACCATCGTGGATGAGGCACAGACCTGTCGGATACCCTTTTTGGAAAGGACCATCTTAAGACCATTGTGACTATGTTTGGTTCTAATTTGACCAGAAGTTTCAGAGAAGAAGATCTTTGAATACATTTTCCATAGCGTCCAATGTTAAAACTATGTTCCCCGCTAGCGGCCATCTTGGGTGAGGTACAAACCTGTTGGATACATTTTGAAAGG